>JAVQJS010084481.1:0-22003 GCA_036024795.1 Galaxias rostratus | reverse complement strand
CCCCCCCCCCCCCCCCCCCCCCCCCCCCAGCGCGGTTTGATAGGATGCTTAACGGCTTTTGAAAATTACAGCCAATCTCATAAAAGCCAAGTTATGATGTTGCAAAAAAAAAGACTGAGGATAATCCATGCATCTTGCAGATTTTGCCATGTTGCTGGTAGGACTGCAATAAAACGTGTACCCATGAGTAAGCCCGGCTCTTTTTTTCCACGTTTCAACACAGTTGATCTGATCAAGGCAGTGGCAAAGAGCAATTTCAATTCCGAACCTAGTTAATGCCATGGATAAATATGGGTGTATACAATGTAGGCATAAACAGCAGTAAGACTACTTTCACTTTTACAATTTTGTGACATCATAGATTATGAGATTTAATCAACATTCTGTTTACGACACAGTTCGACTCCATACGATTAACTAAGGGAGGTAGTGCTTCCGGGTCAGGCAAATGGTAGATGCCTATTAGGTGAGGAAAGCATTAAAGTTGTAAAGATTTGCGCTTCATAATGTTCATTTTCCTTTCACGTCCCCTGTCAAAGCTGCACGTGTTCTACGTCCCTGTGTCCAGAAAAGTCCTGTGACGTGACATTGTTCGTTTTAAATGTCCATTCTTCCACAGCTCGGTCATTTGGGTTCTGTTTAGTACAGAGTCCAACCCGACCTGTTTTGGTCCTTCTCTCAGGATATAGTTTCCCCTCTCTGGGAGTAGGGTGTCTGCTCCTAACCATGGTCTGGGCTCCCTGGGAGACCAACATGGTTGTTGCTGGTGGGGCTGTGATGGGGGAAGAACGAGGGGATGTAGGGGATGGCAGCCAGCAGTAGCGGGCTGGCCAGGGGCTCATCGTCCGAGGGTAAGGAGATGACCACGTCATCCTGGTCCCACACGTGGAAGGCGTTGTGGTGGGTGAGACTCATGATTGGAGGAGGGTGACTGGGACCGGTGCGTTGAAGGTCGTTGTTCTTGTCTTTGTCCCCGCCATGGGGAGGACCCAGCACACATTCTGAAAAGAAAAACACCAAAATGCATCTTGACCATTTATTGGCCGACAGTGCATCCTTTAAATGCACTGTTCTGTGGGCATGCCTGTTTACAGAACTAGCATTTGTAGAACATTTTTGATGTGCTTTTCCTTTCTTACGTGTTCAATGAACTAATGAACTGTTTCTTTGTGCATTTGTATTGTTATTTTGAGAATTACGAAAAAAAAATGTTCATACCTGCAATGTCAATAGCCAAGTCCTTGATAAGATGCCCAACAATGGCATATGCAACTGCAACCACCACTAAAGCAGCCATCAGCAAATAAAGCACTGCCTTAGGCAATGGGAAAAGTTCCTTAACAACTGGTTTGTATTGTTTGTACATGGGGTCGTCCAATGAGGTGGAGTAGGGCGATGCATATCCTCCATCAGTGAAGTTAGAGCCGGTGATATTAAAGCCATCCATAGCTGTAGATAAGTTATGTATTTTTAGGTCTATGAAATAGTCCCTTCCTTGGCCGATGGTGTCCAGATACACTTGATCAATCTCTGGAGTTTGGGACCTATTTCTTGTGTGACCAGTAAGTCTATCGTTGAAACTTTTTGTTATCCTAATTGATCCAGTCTATCTATAAAGGAAAAACCCGCACGTTTGAAGTTAATGCAGGTCAGCTGTAAGATGTGATTACAAGGTAAATAACGCACACGGTCCAGATTCGACTAATATCAGTATGCAAACCCAATACTAAATCGGTATTTAGAAAAATCCATGCAAAATAAAAATTTGATTAATTAAAACAATAAGCGCTTTACAGATTGAGTTTTAAAAACATCGATCAACTTAGACAACGAAAAGTGTATACCTTGTGTGCAATTTTAGACTCCAGTTGAAGGTCGATGAAGTTTGTATCAAAATAGCGATGAAAAAAAGATGTGAGCAAAACACATTTCCTTGATCAGCAGGATAGTAAAGATGAAAAGAACGTATACATTTTAGCTTTGACTAGACCTTCTTTTCTTCGTTGTTTTTGTTTTTGTTCGGGTTTTTTTGTTTGTTTTTTTACCATGAAAGTAATACCAAATGTCTACGTGGAGATGCTCGCCGGTCACTGTCCGTGGTGCTGAACTAACTGAAAGTTTTCAAACCGTAGTAAATACCTTGGCCCGCCCCCTAATTTATATTCACTAAACCCTACACGTAGATCAACAGCCAACCCCACATTCAAAGCTTAGACTCACATATCTGTCGGACTTACTAGGAAATGTTGTTGCGCCAAATTTGATGTAATCCCTCTTAATGCGGATCGTTTCAACACCTCACTACAAAGTTACTGTATAGCTGGCACACAAGTATTGGACGCCAAGTAGAACAAACAAATCAATGTATTCTGTGTAAAGACTCGCTAATAAAAAAAGTAGTTCAGGCATCCTTTTATTTTCATAAATCTTTTGGATATCCCTGTAAACTGTAAACTGCACTGGGGCTAAGTGGTTGTTATAGTCTACACACTGAAAGGCTCAAAAATGCTCCTCGCTCACTATAGTGATTATTATTAGGCCAATTGATTTTACACTGATGACTAATCTTCCAGTTCAATCAATTTGCGAGTAAATTAGCCTGTGCCAATTTAGCAGTTTCCTCTCGTAAAGCACACTTATTCAACACGAAAGGTTTAATTAAATTACATGACATTTCCCCACCAAAGGTTTCCTAATTAGCCTATGTCTAAGCCTGTTCAGGGTTACCATTTGAGGTTTGTCAGCCTTAATTATAATCCCCTTTTCCTCGAAACATCAGGGTCGAACATGTAGGTGAGACAGAAGAGGTCGGCATCAGTGCCCCACCTCTATCGTTTGGGCGAGATGGCTTTCAACTATTATGGTTTAGGGGTGGAAAAAGTCCAGAGATTATCTCCTGGACATCAATTTCGTTGGCTATAGATGGATGGTAAAGTAAATACACGTTACAAAATTGAAGGCTTTATTCATACATCCAGATGTGTCAAGTAACCCCTAGGCATAGCTCTGCATATAACATAACAGTAGCCTATGATCAAATTGTGTATATATCTGTTTGTCAGATATCTAAATCTGTTTCACATTTAAAATCTGATCGGGCTTTCTCTCAAACGTGTGCAGTATTTTTAAATGCTAGGATATTTGGGTGCTATTGTGTTACTCTGAAACAATGAGCACAAGGACGAACAGAACACCGCGAGCACCTGAGCTTCTGCCAGAACTGCACGAACCTCGCGGCCAATGACCTCGGCAATGACCCCCTTTCCATTTATCTCTATAGACTTATTGAAATACAATACAACTCACACACCGGTCTGACCTAGACACTGTGTCAGAGTCGACAAAGCACATTGCTGAATTGAAATATGGCAAAGCACTTTTTTGCACTGAAACCATTATAACTATTTTTGTTTCCTCCCCAATGCTTAATATAATACATTATACTGTTTGCAGGTGGTCTCTTTGGGCTTGGGTAGTGCGTAACGTTAGTTGGACTGGACAATTGCACGACAACGATTAAATTAGTATTTTAAGCCTTTATTAACTAAGCCTATATGATTACCCCTCTCCTTTAATTAAAAATAATATTAAGATGTCTATTTTATTATTATTATTTTAAATGTATAACTGATGTTGGCAACACTCCAAAATTGTGGTCATTTAAACTAACGTTTTTATTGGTTGCAACTTTGTAACTTAGGATAACAAGTTTGCAATTTACATGAAGCAAGCGGCCCTTGAGCGCGCGACATACCAACTCGCGCGCCAATATCGTGTCGCTAGTTTAGAAACATCAAATTACGTTATAATTTAACCGTACTCCATGAACAAACTACTAGCATTAACTGTCTAGTTTTGGCTCATTGACTTATATGACGAGTAATCAGATGTGTAATCGCATTTCAACTAGCGTCGTATAGATTAGTATATTTGGATTTTGTGTAGGTTATTTTGACAATTAGGTTGTTAGTTCACTGCTTTGGTTAGCGGGGGCAGGTCAACAGCCTGACTGAGTGAACTTTCACAAAGAGCAAAGGTCAATGCCAACTTAAGACTTAGCATTAGCTAAAGTTAATTGATTAACGTTACCGTTTTAACTAATTAACTAGCTAACTAGAGTGGTGAACTTTAATGAAACTAGCTGCAAAGCAAATAATCAATCGAATATAATGTCTGCATTTTTTTCAAGAAATGTTAAAAACACGAGTAGATGGAATATTAGATAAATTCGACACTTTACCTTCTATTGTACTTTCTTTCAGTCACTAACATTGGGACATGGCTCAGTTCTTCTTAGGAAAAGCAGGCCCTATCTCTCAGTCCACTCCAAAACCTGGACACCACCCGCATTCTGTCGTGCAGGTAATTTCATTTAGGTTAGCAAGGCCGATAGGTTAAGGATTACGTAGAGATTATTGCGTGTAGAGTTAGCATTTGAGCTTAAACCCATCGAATATTCTTTGTATTTTTTTTAAGGATTATGCAAAAGAGGGACACGATATGGACCTGGCTAATTTAGCTGAAGAACCATTGTCGTTTGTGACCCTTGACAATGGTAAAGGGCAGCACAGGTAACGGTTACAGAGCAAACAGTAATTACATTTCCATCCATGTACAGTTAGATTTAACACACTCAGTAAAAGCCATGTTTGTTTTTGAATGTTTTGGATTTGAGTGAGGATTCGGGCATCAGCAACTCAAACATCAGTGGAAGAGATGAGTCGATCAGTGAGGCCTCTGCTGACACAGAAGCCCAGACAGACAAATCCCCTCCTCTCTGCTCAAAGATAGAGGAACTTGGGAGAAGGGCGCAAGATCTAATTGAGAGAATTAACCAGCGCAGAGCCATGGACCAGCAAATCATGGCTAGCTTTGAGAACAAGCTTATTAGTAAGGTAGTGTATTGACCAACGTGTAAGAAGGTAAAAGAATTGATAGGCGTTGTGTACATATATGGGATATAGTATGTGTTCGATGGGATTCTCATATGCCTCTGATTTTGTGTGTGTGTGTGTGTTTGTGTGTGTGTGTGTGTGTGTGTGTGTGTATATAAATGTATTTGACTGCACCTGCACAAACCACTGACAGGTGAGTGAGGTGTGCCAGCAGGTGAAGGAGCAGATGTTCAGCAGATATGAGGAGCAAGGTGTTGGGATGGAGGCCAGCCTCCAGGAGCTCTCACAAGTGCTGGAGCATAGCAGCCAGCTCACAAGTGAGCTGCAGGGCGCCAGCCAAACCCTGTCTTTCATCAACACTAACCTGAAGCAGACACCTGGCCCATGACTTTCACTCGGACCATTGTCTGTTTCCTAGAGCAGTGTTTCCCGATTCAGTCCCTGTACCCCCAACCATTCTAGTATTTTATCTTCCCAGTTTTTGCCATGCTTGTTATAATTAGTCTCATACAGTAAGAACTTGACTAATTGCACCAGGTGTGCTGGTACTAAGGTCCAGTTTAAGTTCAGTAAGATCCAATTCCTTGCATGGTTGGGTGTAATTGGGGACTGGATTGGAAACCACTGGCCTATATAGTACAAATGTCATTGCTGACCTAACATTTAAAATTGGTATTGAGACAAGATGGCAGATCATTTATGCTTATTGTTGGTCTACCTAGTATTCTGTGCTGTGGATTTAAAAAGGTATATTGTGCCAAAGTGTTTCCATAGTAGTTCCATTTTTTTTTTTTTTTATATCTTGGAAATTACCCAGTTGATGTTAGACTGTTGTTCTGTTAATCATAAGGAGTATGTCTAGTATAAAATCTGAATGTGCTAATGCTCCCTGTTATTACCAATTAAAGTTAGCTGAAATGCTGTTTCTGAAACTACAGTTGCATACTATTCTGAATAAAGTGGGTGTCTAATGTTGTCACTGGTGCTCACCTCCTTGATTCAATGCTCCACTGAGAGTTAATTCAAAGCATAGTCAAACTACTGAAAGAAGGATCATCTTAAGTCCTTGAATTAAATGGACTACGTGGTGAATACATTAACTTGATGGAATCTTGACTGTTTAAAATTGGACCAACAATTTCGGTTAAAAACTAGTTTGGCTACATATTTCCCCCATTATATGGCTAAACAATATGTAGGAATGGTTTCCCACTGATGATAAATGGAAAATTACCTGTTAGACATTTGATATCCAATGTTAAACGACGTCAATGAAAGTTCAGAAATAAGCTTTATTATAAGTGCCTGTTTACAAGAATTTTGACCTTTGACGACTTAAAACCATGCATATTATCCAATGTTGGGATTAAGGCAGTAGGGACACTTAAAAATAAAGTGCAAACAGTGATCATCTATATCTTAACATTTTAATAATTATTACTGACTACTTTAAAAGAGGAAGAATTGCTCTTTTAGGTGGTCTTAATAACTAGTAAATGAACTACTCCTAACACCTCCATTATTACATCATACTGAATGAATATGACAATCCACTCAACAACTACCTTAAACTTTACCCAACCTTTTCCAATCAAAAATTGCATTCAAATAAACCAATCCGAGGGTATAATGACTTAAGAGTAGAAAAATATCTCTTTGAAACTTAATTGTCTGTTTTTAATTACACTGCACAAAATGACAGAAGTTCTATTACGGACTTTATATTATAGCCTAAAATGGCCTGCCCTCAAAACGTTTTCCATGTACATATTCTAAAAACTGAGCAAGATAATCTTTTTTTGTTTGTTTTTTACAAGTTGTGATAGATGTAGATGACAGTCCATCAAAGCCCTTCCAAAAAGGTATTTGTGCCTTGGTAGGAATTTCTTATCAGATACTGACAGGAGGCTCCTGTCCATCTGAGAGCCTTAGGTGTCTATTTTTGAACTGTGAAAGACTGGAGTCCAGTGATAGCCCTACCCAGAATCAGAGCATGGATGTCATGGGTTCCTAGAAAAAAATAACAATAAATCATAATTAGGATTAGAATAATCATTAGGTGTACAATCAGTAAATGTGTTTTGGGTATTATCCTCTTTAAAGCAGACATATTCTCAGGATATTTCCTTATGTCAGAATTTTACTGCTTTAAATTTTTTTTTTTTAAATTGTAACCATTTGGTTGAAGGTGATACAATGTCAGCCCCTACTGGTGGACTAACACACAGCACCTTCATAACTCACATTTTCACATGGCCCTTGTCCTTTTAAACCTGTTAATTATTCATCCATGTCCCACAGTCAATCCCTAACCTGCCGTGAATTCTCTGAGTCCTCTATGTGACATGAACTCGCCTCACCTTCGTATGTGTTGACCGCCTCCAGGTTCATGACGTGGCGGATGATGTGGTACTCGTCGGAGATGCCGTTGCCCCCCAGCATGTCTCTGGCCTGCCTGGCGATGTCCAGGGACTTGCCACAGCTGTTTCTCTTCAGCATCGAAATCATTTCTGGGGCCGCTCTGCATGGGGCATGAAGCATGAAACTCATTCTACAGTTATATTTTTAGCATCCATAGTCATTTTTATTTATTTATTTATTTACAAATAGCTCCTCCTCCAAAAGATCAACATGTATCACGACTGCAAACATCCACATTTCATTTCGTCTCACTTTTTCTCATCGATGAGTCTGCCCAGCTGCAGACAAGACTGCAGGCCAATGGTGATCTCTGTCAACATGTCAGCCATCTTTTTCTGCATCAGCTGGTTCCTGGCCAAGGGCACGCCGAACTGGATTCTACCGACACGAGGCAGAAACGCGCATCAGAATCCACTGCATACATTGCACACTTGTCAACTGCTTACAGTCTGTTGGAGGTGTAATCCTAAACAACACAACCTAACAAGAGTCACGATTTACGGCAGCTGCTTCACTGCACCTCACCTGTCTAGTGTGTATTGGCGGGCGGCGTGGAAGCAGAACTCTGCTGCTCCAAGCGCCCCCCAGGCAATACCGTACCGGGCGTTGTTCAGGCAGCCAAAGGGACCCTGAGGCCAGACAAGGACAAAGTTAATGAGATCGTGTTTATTATGCACACTGGATGACTCAAGTCAATGCACAACTGACAATTGGAAAGTCTAGTGAAGGTCATTTGTCAGTGATAGAAAAGCCCCATATGCTTTATAAGGAAGGATTAACACAAGGGTGTATGAACACAGGACGACCTCATTTACTGAAATATAAATAATAATAATAATTCATTTTATTTAGTTTTAAGTGCCTTTTAAAGACACTCAAAGCGCGTTTTACACAATTAGGTCACCAATTAATATCACAGAATGAACAATGGACCGAGAGCTGTCGAACACTAAAGGCTGAGAAATCCCTTCATCGTTTTCATCCCTCCGTCGAAGCCGCTCCCCTCCACTCACCCCCAGGCCAGAGACTTTGGGCAGAAGGTTCTCCTCAGGCACCTCCACGTCGTCCATCAGAATCATTCCGGTGACCGACGCCCTCAGGGAGAACTTGCCCTCGATCTTGGGGGTCGAGAAGCCTTTCATGCCGCGCTCCAGGATGAAGCCGCGCACCTTACCGTCCTCACACTTGGCCCAGACCACGGCCACGTCTGCCATAGGGGAGTTTGTGATCCTGAGGGGAGGAAGGCGAGGCTGTCAAAGAAGCCATTTGTGCTGAGGGAAAATAACCTTATGTTGGTAGGCAAATGTTCAAAGAAGATAGGGTAAATTAAGGATATGATGTGCCAGTCATACTAAGTATTTACCTAAGTATTAGGTAAGTAGTATATATATTTTGCAAGTTTTTTAACCTGGATTTCCCACCGCAGAAACATTTAGGACTTCAAGTGTACAGACCCATATTCATACCTACACAATTGCCCATTTGCAAAAAATACAAACTTCAGAGTCACAAAGTTGTCCTTGATAAATGAGCTTTGCCTAGTCACTGCTGCCTGGTGTCAAATGTGAAAACCTTACTCAAATGTCTTGTTTCTTCCCTACTCAAATTTGAGGACAAGCCTGTCAAAGAGCACCACCGTGTGGACGCTTAAGGTAGCACACACCTTGTTGACAAATCCCTGTGCCATGTGTTTGGGCACGCACCCAAAACGTTGACCTTGAGAGTAGACTTACATATTGCGATTAAGTTTAACCACAAGGCATGTTCAATTTATTCAAATGCTCAGCTCTGAACAAAAGTATCGGGTCTAAAAAAATGCATTGTTAATGTACATAAGCATAAGGTAGACATCAAAAAATGTCTGGTTTGTGATTGTAATACTATAGGAACCGTCATCTATTTATAAAGAGCAATGTCACTTGTGACGCCATATATTTCCCACTGCCTCACTTGTCTCAGATAACAAAGCGACGGATCGAGCATAACAAAATATAACATACCAAATTTCGTAAAGAATTTATGAAACACCATTTGTTGTAAACCAATGGGAGTGCTAAACAATAATAAAGATTCAACCATTATTTTCCAGAGAAGGTATAGCACTCAGGACCTGGCACTTTGTCTGTTTCACTATACATGAGTTAAAGGACTTCCACACAGTCTTCCAAACAGACTTCCACACGACCCGTCCCCCTGCTCACCATGTCTTGGAGCCAGAGATGGTGAAGGTGCGGCTGGATGGGTTGTACTTGGCTTTGGTCTCCATGCCGCTCGGGTCACTGCCGTGGTTGGGCTCTGTCAGCCCAAAGCAGCCCAGGATCTCTCCGGTAGCTGCCAAGTAAACAGGAGCACAGACAAAACTCATTGGGAATAATTCAATGCATTCAACTAGCCATGGCAAATCGATGGTCTGTAACTGAATCAAGCATGTCTAAAACACACATGAATTAATCAAAACCGAAGATCCCGTCGTAAAATATCTTATCACCTTCGGGTGAAATCTATATATGTGGTGAAGGCATTCTTCCTACCAAGTCTGGGCAGGTATTTGTCCTTCTGGGCCTCAGTGCCGTATGCGTAGATGGGGTACATGACCAGGGAGGACTGGACGCTCATAGCCGAGCGATAACCACTGTCCACCCTCTCCACTTCCCTGGCAATCAAACCATAGGCTACATAGCTCGTCCCTGCACAGCCGTAACCTGAACAAAACAAAGAGGTAATCAAAATAATAAATTATCTATATAAAGTATGGGTATATAAACAGTTCAGTTAATACTCAATTGCTCAGTAAAATAATACCCTATTCTAAATAAGGAAGCTGAGATTTTTTTTTAAAACAAATAGAACTTTAGCCAATGGCCTGAATGTCCAAAGTCCCACCGGAAAATGTTTTTTTCCAGGTGAGTTAAATAAAAAAATACTGTGACGATTCTGCTTAGTCATCATAGGAAAGACAGACTAGGAACAGCCATTGAATTTAACACATTGAGGACAAGTAATAACTTTGCCTAGGAGAACACTCGTAAAAAGGGTTTTTGATTGACAGTCACTCACCTTTGATGGTTGGTCCAAGGACACCTAGCTCACCCATCTCGTTCACGATCTCTCTGTGGAACACTTAGGAGGGACGAAGAAATACAATCATTCTATTACTTAATGCAAAGTCCGGTAACATTGTACCAAACATAATCAAAATCGTCCCATTTTCAATTTAAGAGACAACATAAGAATATGCAATGCTCTCAAAAATGTATTCTAACTGAGGCTAGAAATAATTAAAAGAAATATGACTAAAAACTGTTATGTGTATGAGATTGGAGAGCTATGTGAGGTATAGAGCCCGCATGCAAAACAGAATATCTTTTGTCCTACCTTCGTTTCGGTTGGCCATAAGGACACGGGGCATGAGTTTTTCTTGACAGTAGGTGCGGAAGGAGTCTCGGATCATGATCTCTTCCTCAGTCAGGAGGCCCTCCAGGTCAAGACCATCTTGCCAGTTGAACTGTACTTTTGCTGGTGATAGCGTCACAAATTAGTAAAAACAAGGAGCCAATAAAATAGCTATAACAAATAAGTAATACTTGAAAAACTAGGATATCAATATACCTGCTTTCGTTCTCTTCTCTATCTTCTCAGCTTCTGTAGAAATACATTTGAAGAGGTACGTAATCATTTACATGGCGGAGGCATGTTGATTCCAAACTACATTTTATAGATGGTAATGAATAAGTTATCACTGTTGTTAACGCAATATAGTACCTTTTTGCACAGGTGCTGCGGTTCCTTGAGCTCTCGATGCTGAGATAATAGCACATCTTGGGGGATTGATCAGTAGACGACAAACGGCGCTTCTTAATGCCATGGTGAGAATTTGTCTGTCTGTGCAAGGAGAGAAACGTTTGGCTGAAGAACGATGGGTTACTGTTTGAACAAGACTGTATTTACTGGACACAGCTTGCGTCAACTGTTACGAAACTTGAAAAAAAAAGATTAGTAGTACATTAAAGCAAGGCTTTACTAATTTGACGTACTAGAAATAACATACAGAGATTGACAGATTGATTATCCAAGTAAGTTGGAATTGACCTTACATAAGTCAAGAACGGTAAAGTAGTTAGATAACGTTACACGTTTTTTGGCATGCTAGCTTAGCCACCTGCTTTACTTGAGAGTTACATGTCATTACATGACTAGCGTTAGCTTTAGATGTTGGTTGGCAAGGCGTTGTTCTCAAACAATGATTATCTATTAAACACAAACAATAAAGTATATATATCATAAGAAACTAGGAGGGGGTACTGACCTGTCCTGTAGTAGACCTTGGTGTAACGTTTGTTAAGAAAATCCGACTAGAGTGAATGCGTCAAAACAGCATTTGCGTAAACGCGTCGAAAAAATGGTTTTGCACAGTCGCCATTTGTAGTGTACCAAGAGATGTTGACAAGTTGCCTTGAAAATGTTATCGATTGAGAAAAACAATTAATACATATCAATATGCAATACAAAATTTGATTAAGTTATTAAAATATTCGTGCAGTAACGTTTGACACTGTTTTTTGTGTTAATTTGTCCATTAAGCAAAATGACTTATTTTACAGGGTCTTTCACGCTACACAGCTGATATCAGACATGTTTTTTGATTGGTCTTTGAAGGGGGGCGTGTAGACTCAGGGCGTGGCTATGGGAACGTCTAGGGGGCACGGCTTCGTGTCCACACTCCCAGAATAAACTATTAAACGGTGCCCTGGAAGGTCCCCTTCTAATAACAATCTTCCTTAAAATTCCAACAATTGACCATCAATCAAAAGTTATGAACTGTATCATGTATGATGAATATCAATAGTGTTTTTATCAAAACGCTTATAACAAGAATTGGAAAGTTAGCTTTGAATGCAATATATTTCTTCCTCATACAGTTTGTGATAATATATTTAAGATAATTACAAAAACGATCGGCCATTGTGAGTATGTGCCACTATTTTAAAATCCTCTTTCGGAAGAATGGGTAGGTAGAAGTGAATTACCTCTAGCGTTATTAGAGCTACATATTCGTGGAAGTCAATTACGTAGTCTTCCAGTTGAGGGCGCCATTGAACTAGACACTGATACTTAAAAGAGTTATGAATAAAATGCTACAAACAGACGTAAACCAAACGCCCCAACATGTTTTAAACCGACTCTACAATGTTATGTTTTTTTTTTTAAAATGGTACCCTAGGTAATGTTGCAAATTATTTTCTAGCGCTCAACTAATGACAATAAGAACAATTGCCAGTCTATGCAATGCACAATGATCTTGTTCTCAAGAGTCACCAGGAAGATGCATATATATGAGCTAATCAATTTAGGTTAAGTAGCCACCTAATTCAAATTGGTGAATGGTAAAAAAAAAGTCAACGGGAATTCTGAAAGAAAATACCCATGGGGTTATAGAGACGTGTACTTGCTGACAGACCAGTGAGTCACCACTGTTAGGCTGAATTATAAATGAATAAAACCAATTTATTATTAATATTATCGTCTTTCTTGGTATGTTCCATCCATCCAATGTGAAAGGTTGCTCCTGCATACTATCGCTTAAGGCATGCATGCGCACCGTTAAAGCAGCTGTGAACCTCCCACTTCCAGCTATTAGCGTATGTGCTTGTCAATCAGACAGTTCGGAAAAATTCATTGGCCACTGATCTTTTAAAGAATGTACGAGCAAATGTAATGCGGTCACTTCAGATTTGGTGCCGAGCGTGGTCTTCAAAAAAGTACTCTATTGAGTGGACTTCACAAAAACCCAACTGAGAATTATGGTACTTTGCCTTTAGGTTTTCTATTGTCTAGTGGACAAACACCTTACCAAAATGGAATTAGAGGAGAAACCTAAATATGGTAAGTGTTTGAAAGCCATATCGACAGCTCAAATGTTCTGATATCAGAGACCAACACGAGCACTGCTTTTGCAGGGCATTGCCAATTACTTGCTATAGATTATTTTTGGTTAAACTGGAGACAAACAGACTTCACAAAATGTACTGAATCAGCTCACAATTTATTTACTTTTGAAGAACTAGTTGCACTTATTTCTTATTTTCTAAAGCTATGCTGTTGAGTCAACCGTATCACGTATTTAAACTTAAAAGCAAGAAAAGTGCTCAGGTTTCTCCAACCATTGTTTATATTAAAAATCATTAGGCGAGATTAGTAAAACATACATTACAGGCTTATTTGCCATATTGCACGGTTTAAAAGAACTGCAACTCAGCAACTTTAAACGTAGTGCATTAGTCCATTGTTTGTGTGCAACTGTTCAGTTTGAGTTTATCCTTCGCACGTCCAGTTGCTGCTAAATTCCTCAGATAGGTATGGCAGTCAACCGAATGACTTACCAGCTGCAAACAAATATCACCCCAAGCTAAGTATAGAATGCTCAATTAGAAAGTACCCATGATCTAAAATGACCATGTCCAAATTGTTTGGAAATTTACAGTAGATTACGTCTCGGACATATCTCAGAACTGGACAAAAAAGCTAAAATTGTACACAAAAATAAAACTTGTGGTCATTTGAATACATCGTAATGCACTACAAAATAAGTAACTTCTAGTTGTTCAATATTCAAAATTTAATGTATGGCGTTTTTGTAACGTAGGCTTCTATGGCAGTTACAATTTTAGATTTAACGATACCCTGTACATGGGTTTTTGTTGTGATAGGCACACCCAGTAGTGGGTTCTGAATGTCATTCTTCCTTCTATGATGTGTACATATTATTATTATCCATCCATCCAACCATTTACTATACCGCTTATCCTATGCATGGTCGCGGGGGGATTGGAGCCTATCCCAGCCAACATAGGGCAAGAGGCAGGGAACACCCTGGACATGTCTCCAGGATATCATTATTGTTATCATTGACATTTTATTTAAAAAATAAATATATGTATAGACAATGCACAATGAGACTTGGGACTCAGCATGTTATTACTAAAAACTGAAAAAGTATTGGGGTGCCTGTTAAGTTTTAGCTCAAGCTTTAAAAATAGCAGGTTGGAGCCATCGCTCTCTTGTAATTTTGTGACCATTCCGACATGATATTATGCTGTTTTCCTCTCTGGTCCACACACACCCTTTTCCTCTCTTTGTCCCTCTGCATCTTCCTCATTGCAACAGATAGAAAATAGACATACATTTGTGTAGTTAACCAATACAGTGGGTTTAATTTTTTATAACACATTAATTACTTTGTAGAGTCTTTTGAGAATGCCTGCAATGCTTTGACAGGAAATGCTCTAGAGAACGGGTATGCCAACAGACCAGAACTCTAACAATTTTTTTACGAAAATGACAGCTGCATCCTGTTTCTATTAAATGTTCACATGAGTAATGAACAAAAAAGACTCCTCCTCTTTTTACAGTTTTGGGTTCCTGTTGATCCCCTTTTCCATGTTTTTGTATTTTTTTTTGTTTGTGTTTATGCTTAGTCAACAGCTCAATTAGAGAGTTGGTTAGGGTAGTTTCCCCCCATATCTATATGCAAGTCCCACCATTCATTTGGAAGGAAATTGTTGTAGAAGCATCTCCAGTTTAGTGTGTACGGGTGGAAATGTTTTAGGTGCAGCCTGCTTGTTTAGGGTTAAGGATCACGTAGTTGTCTTAACTGTAACTTGTGCTAATAAGTGTTCACTATTTAGCCAATGATCATGTGTTCACTTCTTCAATCTCTTCTTCGGCCCTTCCCAAGCACTAAAGACCCACTGTGTTTTTACATCCTGTCGTGATCCGGGACACTGGGAGACCTCAATGACAGGGATTCCGACAGCATAAGAGCCAGCCTACTCCCTATCCCAGTCAGTCTGTGTGTAATTATAACCCATATTTAGACTAGTGGTTGGAAACCTGATATTGAGTTGCTCAGATCCTCAAGTATAGCCCCTCAGTATCCTGCAGTTTATGTTTTGTGGTTATTTCCAAGCTTTTCCATTTGAGAGCTACTCCAGCTGTTTTCGATTAAACTAGCCGTTTTGTGTCCAATCTGCCACTTCCTTCACGCCACTGTTACTTCTGTACAAACGTAGAGACATGCGGGAGAGAGAGAGAGAGAGAGAGAGAGAGAGAGAGAGACACCAAGAGTGTTTGGCTCGTTCACTTTAATCTGCTTGATTCTAGCCGTCTGACCTCATCAGACTCATGCGGGCTATTAACACACCAGTCCTACGTAGACCTCTGTCAGATTAGTTTCTAGAACGGAGGACACTGCCTGGGTGGTAATGTTAAGCCTACCCCTTTGCATTGAATTGGGACGTCGTGGAGTCATAGACCCCGTGTATTAGACCTCCCTCTTGGAGGCCAAACTCTTTCAATGTGTGTGTATTTTGCACTGCCCTTTCCTTTTTCCTGACCAGTAGCCAGGGTTGTTGACCCTGCGTTCTTCTGTGTCACTATAGACAGGAAAATATGTTCCCGGTTTTCTACAGCGAATGATTTGACTTTGCCGATTTGGTCGAGGAGCCGTTACTTTGTCAAGACTTGCGTCTTATGCAACGGGGAGACTATCTTTGAGATGTCTGTTTGGGTCCTGTGACTGTCACATTACTACAATCAGTGAGAGCACGCTGATTGGCTGATTGGGCTAGTGCAGGGACTCATCTTTTCCCCGACAGAGGACAACAAAGCCCAGACATGAATGGGGCCCCTGTTCCAGTGCAGGGGTGTCAGCTTGCAGTTTGGGAAACTCTCTCACCACTGAGAAGTTCAATCTGGGCACATTCAAGAAGAGAATAACAGATGAGATAGGAGGCGATGGTCTGGCTAATGTTTTATCGCAACGTGGATGGGATGTGACAGTGTGTGTGGTGTGCGTGTGTGTGTGTGGTGTGTGTGTGGGGGGGGGGGATTTGCGGGGGATGTGTGTGTGGGTGTGTGTGTGTGCAACCTATCTAAGGGCAGTCGAGTGCTATCGGTTAATGGCTTCTATCAGATAACTGTTCAGCTGTTGTGTTTGAGGGACAAAATGGATGGTAACAGCTGAGCGCATGGAGTGACAAAGGATTAGATTACTTTTCAACTCAAGAGTCATGTCCTAAAACTGTGTTGTGGATCAACATGGGACTTAGGCAAACAGCTTTGCGTGACTTTGGACTTTTTATCTCGAAAGCTTGAAGTGAGCTCCGCTGGTCCACTAGAGGCCCGTCTGCTCAGACCCCATTGTGAAGCCTGCTGGACAATCCTATACCACTGTCACGTACACCGAGAGCCTGATCATAGGAGATACTGTTAACCTGCCTTCCAATGCGCCGTGGAATCAGTCCCAGTGTTTGTTATCTGCTGCTGTCAGCACTCTGGTTTATGGTTCATTCTAAAGTGTGTGTGTGTGGGAAGTGAAGTCTTTATTGGGGACGCACTGCATAGTCATACACTCCGTATACAGACCAGGAGCTAGGCCCACCTCAGTGGAACGGATCCGTTTCGATGTGTCTGCCTTATAGTTTCATCACGGAGGGAGTGTAAGATTGCGCTGTGATTGGTACTGTTTGGACTTTGGATGTAACCGTGCACGCCCATTTGCGAGTTGATGGACTGAGAAGCGTGGCAAGTTAAAGGGGAGGAAGCTGCCACTGAAGGAAAGGTCCAAAATTCCTATCACACAAGCCACAAATCATCAGTGTGTTGTTGTTACCTACTATAAGCACAGTCTCAGTCACATGCATGCATTGATTACTCCATATTATAGCATTATGATTTTTATTTTATCAAATATATTTATGATATTTCTTCAATATGATTTTTATGGTTTTGTATAACGCCTTACAGTGTACTCGATACGAGAGTGTGTCGCATGCAAACAAAAGAACTGGCCACTTCACTTGAAGTATGACTGCGTGTTTAGATAGTTTGATGAGAGACAGCATGGTGGCTGGGAATACATTAGTATGAATAATATATGTGAGGTTTTGCTCAGACACTGAAGCTAAAGATAAGATGACCACATGTCTGAACAACAAAAAGAGATACAATACAAAGGAAGGCTTTTTCATAGCGCAGGGTTCTGGGCACAAACGCTGTAATCCATCCTGTTATCAAATCATACATTACACTCTTAGCAAATTGTATTTTCTTGGTGTAATGGTTTTTGTGTATGCAGTGGGGCACCACGGTCACACGGAGCAACATGGTTTAGAATTCTGGGAATTGGATTGGATTCCTTCAACAGGGAGGGTTTAATTTAATGGATAAAATATGGGTGTGTGGTTACCGCACACGCTACCCACTCTAAATAGCAACAGTTTGACAAAAATATCTACAGTATAAAAAATGTACCCCACTGTTTTTTGTTTTAGGTTTCATTTTATTTTCAAGAACAGCATAGAGGAACTGAAAATACATTTGTTTTCAGTTACTCTGTTCTGGTGTATTCTGTGGTCCTTCCAGTGGTGTAGCGTGCATGATGGCGAAAAGAGAGAAAACAGCAGCAGTGTCCGATTTCCGCCAGATGCTAATCATAGAGGGAAAGTCTGCCCTGCCTAGGAGCTGCAATAAAATGTTGGCCAAAACAAAAGACCAGACTGCATGGAAAGTGTGCGGTCATTCCGAGAGGTCCTTCCAGGAGATGCTGTGTCAGTACAAACTGCTCGAAGCCCTCGACTCCTTTTCCCCTAACTTTGTCAGCACAATATTTCAGCGACATGCTCTGTTCTAATCGATAATGGACTCCATCTTGGATAAGTATCCATCTTGGACTCTTACAGCAGAACTGCAACAGAAGCCTATGCAAGAGCTTGTTTTCTGTAAACAGCAAAACGGAGAGGCCAAATGGAACACAGGAACTAGAGCAGCAGACGGATGTGGTTGGAGTCGGTTTTGACACTTAAGAAAGAAGGCAGCCTCTACTGAAATACCCATTGTAATACTGCCATGCGGCCACAAGATGGGAGAACTAGCATTTGATTGGACGAGTGAAGGGACACACCTACAGTATCCTGCTGACACACCTGTCCCTAATCAAGCAAATAGCTGTATGATCTTTACATACGTTTGTTTGTGATACAACAGTTTGCAGTTTTAGCGAAAAGTACAGTTTATTTGGTTTTAAAAGATTCAAAGCAACGATCGCTTATTGAAATCGACGTTGTTTTGTTTTAGAAGACGTGATTTATGTTTAAAACAGGCTTGTCATTTGCTCGCCTGCGTCTCGTTATTACGTCCACACCTGCAGGCAGAGCTAGTATATTCCTCTTTTTACTTCACAGGAGCCAGTAGTTCTCACTATCTCTGCACTCCATTGCTTAGCAAAGCAGGGGAGGAGACCAGTGAAGAAAAGTAGGTATTCGTGTCTCCACCCCTCTTTTTGTTGACTTGCTCCCACACGACCCTGCTGTTGAGATACCTGCCGGCCCTGCTCCTCCGTGGGAAGGGAAAACAAAGACCCAGAACAACAAAAGAGCAGAGAGAGAGAGAGAGAGAGACAAAAAGAGCTCTGTGCAACGTGAGTAAGGGGAAGAGAAAGCGAGAACTGAACAGGTGGACCAGGGATTTCTTACAGAGGCAGCTGTTGCAGGAGCGTCAAGGGAGGACACCGTAGAGCTTCGCTGAAAGCCTCTCTGTACAGGTTGAACGGGTTTGCAAAACCCTCCTCTGTCTTTCTCAGCCATCTATAGACGCATACACACATACACATACACATACCGGTGTGCGGGCGGCAAGGGAAGTGAGGAAAGGAAAAGGAGCAGAAGAAAAGGAGGAAAGAGGGAAAGGACTTTTGTGGACACTTCAATCCTCTGGAGGACTTTCAAAATGCCAAATGAGGAAGGAGCATACTATGGAAAAGATGGTAATTTGTCAATTGTTTTGTATGTTGTACGCTGGCTATGTCTTTTCCCCTCCTAAACATCGATAGATTTTTTTTTCCTCCGGGTTGCGGTACAACATGGGATCTCCAAGTTGGAGGAACCAACCAAAGTGAGAAGGGCTTTGTCCACGGTCAGATGTTCCTCTGTGTGAAACTAGAGCAGCAGTACCAGCAATGTCAACATGGCTGGGAGAATGTGTGTGTGTGTGTGTGTGTGTCTAGCCTGCCACCATTGCTGATTGTACACAGGTGTGCTGGGTGCAGGCAGCACTTTTTATCTGTATTTTGACATATGCAAAGGTTGTTTCTCTGTTTTGCTGTTTGGTATGTAGAGTGAGGAAAATTTTATTGTAGGTGTTCTCATGTTTAGACTGTCTGCTTTATGCATAGCAATCGTATAGCCAGGTACTCTGGTGTAGTTTGGCACATGCTTTCTTTTTGCTAAGCATTGACCAGGCCCGTCAAGGCCACACTTTCACTCAAAGCTGGCTGTTTTATAGAATTGGTAATTTTGGTGACCCCTACTTCTTTCTAAGTGTAATTATTTCCCCCACTCGTCTATAATATTTTGAAGGATCTTAGTTCAAGCCACCTCTAGGACTGATTCTAAAAATCTTGCCGTTACGTTTGCCATTACAAAAGTGTCAGATATAATATTACCCACATAGTGGTTAGAGAATGGATTGAGTAGATTACAGCCTAAATCTTTTCATCCACTGTTAGCAAAGCAACCATAGTATTGCGCACTGTACCAATCAGCACTCTTAAGTTTCCACGTTGCAAAACGACTCTGATGTTTCAAAAGAAATGGCCCACTTGAGGATTAGCCAGCCCCTGTTACAGCACAGGGAGAACGTGTGCTGGGTGGCGGACGCGGTGTGGTTGCCATCGTACGGTGACGCTCTCCCCTGGAGTTACACGATGCTTTGGCTAAGTGGCCGCTTTGTCTGGAGGATTGATGTTCCCTGGGAAAAGGTCCAGCCTGCGTCTCTCTGCATTAGCACCCTCTCCACTCCGCTCTCCCGCCTCCTGCATTATTAACCAGCCATGACGCCATCGAGAGGAGTCTGCACTCCTTAGTTCCCAATGCCATCGAGAGGAGACTGCACTGCTTAGTTCCCAACACCATAAAGAGGAGACTACACTGCTTAGTTCCCAACACCATCGAGAGGAGACTGCCCTCTTTAGTTCCCAACGCCGTAGAGAGGAGACTACACTCTTTAGTTCCCAACGCCGTAGAGAGGAGACTGCCCTGCTTAGTTCCCCATGTTGTAGAGAGGAGACTTCACTCTTTAGTTCCCAACGCCGTAGAGAGGAGACTACACTGCTTAGTTCCCAACGTTGTAGAGAGGAGACTGCCCTGCTTAGTCCCCCTTGAGACTGTGGCAATTCTAGGTTTACTTTTGACGCTACGAGAGGGTTAAAATCCACTCACCTATCGTCTGACCACTGTGTGATGAGACTTAATTGACATCACAAATTGAATGCAATTCTTCACGTTGACCTAGATTTCAAAAGCTACTGTATTCTTTCCCCTTGTAGCTAATAGCTCCAGGGATGTGCTGTTCAGACCATTCCCCTTGTTAACAGACCCATGTTTTATCACTCATATGTCAAAACATCCCACATTACCTTTAGCTAGGTCATGATCCAGACATTATCCTGAGATAACCTTTTGGTCAGTGTACACTCCACAGACGGATTCAGTTCAGTCCATCAGAAGCAAACCATAGATCTTTATTTCAGATAAGCACCATGACGACGTCATTCCTTTGACCCTCGGCTTAATATTATGGTCACTATATACTTGGGTTTGGGCACTAAAAAAGCACACTTGTGTCTGTATAAAACATTTGAAGGCCATCATTGAGTCAAAAAAGAGTCTTGAGTATTTAAAACATTTCTGTTTTGATTTATTTTCTTTGTTGTTCTTGTTATTGTTCACCTGTCAAGCCAGAATGTATGCCATATGTTAACTCCTCCAGGTTTCATATCTCTAAATATCAGAACGATAGACTTATTTCTGTCTGAAGCCCTCCTTTGTAAATGGAAAAACTGTTATTTAAATAACATCCTCTCAGTACAATGGCGAGTCTTCCATGAATGCCTTGCGATTCTATGTTTTCAATCGACCAATCTCAGAGCATAACCACAAACCCGAGCATAACATAGTATGTGTGGTATCGTAATTGGCGTTCACTGCTACCTGGTGGTATGTGAAGTTACAGCAGGAGGCTGGCAGTTGTAACCGCCGCGACTGAGTCATCTGGGAGGAATTTGTATCTGTTGCTGGGTGTGTCTGCCTAAAGGGGACGTGTGGGGAAAAAAAAGAGAACTTCGAAACTTTTATCAACCCATGTAATACAGTTTCATGAGTCATCGTTTCAGAAGAAAGGTTATGCAAAACATGAGTCAGGATACCTCCCGTTTACTGCAGGGCACTGTGCTTCTAGTGTGCAGTGTGTGTTACTGCATTTTAATATGCTGGAGAAAGTTGGACAGCAAGATGAATGTAAGACGCTTAAACAAGCCTGGGTTATCGTTCTAATTGCTCAAGGATAAACATTATACTCCTTTTGTGTTTTTGCCTAGGTGAACCCAGGAAGTTTGACCCAAGCTTTAAAGGCCCCATCCATAACAGGTGAGAGATAGAGACCAAATAGCATTTTATACATTGTAAACCTGAAAATACTAAGCTTTAGAATTAAAGAACACATAGAAAGTTTCATGTAAAATAAAGAAGAAACATTTAGGATTCTGCATTATTTCTAGGTCAGTAATTACATTTAAGCAAATGTAGGGCATTGACCTTAATCTAACTCCTGTATACAAAAGGTCAGAGTTCCTA
>JAVQJS010084475.1:0-10037 GCA_036024795.1 Galaxias rostratus | reverse complement strand
GTGTGTGTGTGTGTGTGTGTGTGTGTGTGTGTGTGTGTGTGTGTGTGTGTGTGTGTGTGTGTGTGTGTGTGTGTGTGTGTGTGTGTGTGTGTGTGTCGGGAGTCTGACCTGTGTGTGTTTGTGCTAAAGATGGTGTGGTAAAGGTGGTAAGGATGTCAAGAGTGAAAAAGAGAAAGTATCTGTGTGTTTGTGTGTAAGTGTGGGGCTGTGCATGCGTCTGACTGTGTGTCCGTGTGCATGTCCGTGAGTGTGTGTGTGTGTGTGTGTGAGCGTGTGCATGCATCTGTGTGTGTGAGTCCCTTTGTCTCACCGGGGGCCGAGCTCGTCCTCGCTCCGCCAAACAAAGTCGCCAAACTTCTCGTAGTGGGCGTTGTAGTGATGCTGCACCCGGTAGAGCAGAGGGGCGGGGATCTCCATCAGCGTGTTGTAAGCCGTCTGCTGCTCCTTGCCACTGGTGTAGCCGTTGTAAAGGTTGTACACCTTGTCTGCTATTTCTGGCAGGGGGGAGCGAGAGGGAGAAGGGGGAGCAGGAGAGAGAGAGGGAAAGGGAGAGAGGGAGGAGGGGAAAGGAGAGAGAGGGAAAGGGAGAGAGGGAGGAGGGAGAAGGAGAGAGAGAGGGAAAGGGAGAGGAGGAAGGTCGGACATAGTCACTATTAGCTTAGCATTAACCCAAACTTAGTATTCTGTGTATTTCCTTAAGTTTCCCTAAGTCCATTTCTGCGACCAGGCCAAGAATAAGCTGCGGGAAATGGATGGATAGATAGATAAGTATTAAGATTCCAAAATTATAAAGGCAGAAATGGAGTGCAGTAGAAAGTAAACATTGGGATGGAGAGGAACAGAGGAAGGAGCAACTAAAGGAGGGGGGGTGATAAAGAAGAGAGTGCGTGCGCTGTGCCAACGGAGGGGAGCTAAACAGCTGCGGATTCAGCTGGGAGTTAAAAAGCACAACCTGTCCTCTCCCAAGAAATCAACCTTTTGGTAACTTAGAGAGGGGACGAGAAGAAAAAGGAGGGCTAGCGATTAGGATTGGCTCAGAGAGGAGAAGAGAACGGAGCGAGGGAAAACGACGGACGGGTGGGGGTGGGGGCAAGATGTCGGAATGATTCATCGATGGTGAGAGAAAGGGCTAACCGAGAAAGGGATGACTGGAGCGAGACGAGAGAGAGAGAGACAGAGAGAGAGAGAGAGAGAGAGAGAGAGAGAGACAGAGAGAGAGAGAGAGAGAGAGAGAGAGAGAGAGAGAGAGAGAGAGAGAGAGAGAGAGCCTACCCTCTGCTCTGCTGTCGTCCACCATGGGGCACGAGGTCCTGACAGAGACAAAGCTGGCCTCAGAGCGACTCCCGCGGCTGTCCACTGCGTAGAGGGTGAACCTGGGGAGGGAGAGAGGGGGTAGAGAGGGGGGGCAGTGAGTGACATGTTTTACTGATGAGTGAGATTCACCTCAACAACGCCTGTCAATGTTTCACACAAACGCATTCATGCAACACAGTGAAAGAGACAGAGAGGGAGAGAAAGGGAGAGGGAGGGAAGGAGAGAGAAAGAAAGAGATGGGACGTCCGAGAGGCAGATGAAGTGCTTCGGGCAGATATAAAAACATATATGTGGTGATTTCACTGAAAAAGAGGAAGAAAGAACGAGGGAGCGCGCACGAGAGAGAGAGAGAGAGAGAGAGAGAGAGAGAGAGAGAGAGAGAAAGAGAGAGAGAGAGAGAGAAAGAGAAACAGAGAGAGAGAGAGACAGAGGGAGAGAGAGAGACAGAGAGACAGAGAGACACAGAGAGAGAGAGAGAGAAAGAGACAGAGAGAGAGATCAGAGGGCTTGTCATCTCTGATGTAGCGGCGGCCGTTAAGGTAACATACGACGTCTCCTGCCCTGCGATGGACTGGCGATCTGTCCAGGGTGTACCCTGCCTCTCGCCCGAAGTCAGCTGGGATAGGCTCCAGCCCCCCGTGACCTTTAATAGGGTAGGCGGTTCTGATAATGGATGGATGGGACGACGTCTCCTCTCCCCGCGTTCCCCAGCACACGCTATAAAAAGGCTCTGCTGCATGGCGCTCACGGCGGTGGGAGAAAGTGGAGCCGGGGAAGGCCGACCTCTGACACGGAAAGGGCTCGCTGTGTACGCGCTCTCCTTCCCCTGTGCAGTTCACAAGCTTCTTTGACGAGCCTTGGTCGGGACGGCAGCCACAGAACTAACTCCCCCCCATCCCACACCCACCCCCACCTTCTCTTAGATAGACATGTCAGCCACGAGGGACGGGGGATTCCCGGTGATTCTGTTTCGTCGGCTGGCGACACCAGAGAGGGAAGGATGCCAGGGAGCGGCGAGGGAGGAGTGGCAGAGCCGTTCCCATAGGAACTCCAAGGTGATGTCATGCCAACTGGATTCTTTTCACAGCCTGTGCGTGTGATTGCTTTCGATTAGGGGGCAGCGCGGCTTCGTCGGGGCCCCGGGTCGCAGCAACTCTATGGGGACCGCGCCGCGCTCAAGGCTCCTGCTCCTCGTTCACGGCTTTGCATTAAGAGTGCAACAACACAACGATGAACAGGTGTGAGCGCGGATCGTCCTGTGTGTCTCGGGGTGAAATGTCCAGACACATCGCGCCATACCGTTTCACTTACGTGTCCGGAACAACACCAACGCGCACGACTTAAACACTGAGGAGCTCCCCACTGAACAATGAGCAGAACGCTTCCTCACTCCCCCCCACCCGACCCCCACCGTTGTCTCCCACCAACCCGTGCCGGGACTGCTCCTCACCGGTCCCGTCTCCGCCTCTGGTTGCCCGAGCGGCGTCTGGGCGCCGCAGGGTGACGGTTTGGCAGGCCGCGCCACGCTTGGTGCGTCGGAGGCATGCGGCGCAGCGAACCTCACTGCAGACCTGGGGGCTTCGCGGACTCCCTGCCTGGCCAAACTGATGCTGCCCAATCACATTGTTTCAATTGTGTGGTTGATGTCGCTGGCCGGCGAGGAAGAACAGATGAGGAGGAGGGGGAAGCGGAGGAGGAGCGGGAGTGTGTAGCGTTCCTCCGTTCCGTCCGTAGGGTTCTGTCGCCAGCAAGGCAAAGCGGGCGAGTCAAAGCGGCTGCGGTATGAAGTTGTTTTTAACATTGGTTGTGTTGACAGGTACCCCTTAAAAGCTTCAAAGCCTCCGATCCCCCTAATGACGTCGTTATGAATGAAACCTCCGTCCGGAAGGGCGCGCCCCCGCTGTAAACCAAGCGTCCCAGGCTGACGGGTGTGGATGGTTTACACACACAGGGGAAGCCTGAGGAGGAAGAGGACGAGGGGCAGGAGGAGGACTGGAGCACCGTCCCCGGGAGGAGAGAGAGTCCGTGTTTTTGGACACTTCTCCTGTGGTCAACAACACGAGGAGGTATGCTGGACCCAAAGCTGATTCCTGTGGCTTACCAGGAGGCCTGCCCAAACGCAACACAATAGGCATGCGAACACACACGAGCACACGTACACAAACACAAACACACACCAACACAGCAGGATAGGCATTCATACACCCACGCACACCCACACGCACGCACACACACACACACAGCAGAGGAGGCACTCAAGCACACATCCCGTCCCAGCGTGTTGGTGTCTCTGCGGGGGGTTGAGCGGAGTGGGGCACAGACGAGCAGTCTGCGGTGCTGGCCGTGGTGCTGGCGCTGAGCGCCGATAAGGATCTCCTGGGTAGAACATAAGACCCAGTCGTGGTCTGGCCCGCCACGAGAATGTCAAAACATACAGTACGGTGCTGGCACAACAGCTACCCGCCCAGCTACAACAACCCCCCCGCTTACCCCCGCCCAGCACCCAACCACACACACACACACACACACACACACACACACACACACACACACACACACACACACACACTATCCTCTTGTCCTTGTATCTCTCTCCTTCTCTCAACCTTGTCTTCCATGTCTTTCTTTTTGTTCCCCCACAAATGGATTCCATCCCATACGCCTCTGCGTTCACATCCCAACAGCGTTCTTCTCCTCTCTGTCACCCCGCCTGCAATTCATCTTCTCTCTCTCTCTCTCTCTCTCTCTCTCTCTCTCTCTCTCTCTCTCTCTCTCTCTCTCTCTCTCTCTCTCTATCCCTTTCACGCCATCTGTTTGTTTTCTGTACATGCCCGTGTCTTTCTTTGGTCACCTCCTTCAGGACATGCCGGCTGGTCCCTGTTACTTTGTAAGCGGGAGTGTTTACGTCTGCTTGCCATGCGTTTCAAAGCTCTGCAAACAGTGTGGCGTACTAACGGGCCCACTAATGTCTGTGGGCAGCGTCAATGGAGCCACTCGAAGAACTCATTTCAGGGGGAGATGGACGGAGCGACAGGGGCAGACGAGGGACAGCAGAAAGGATAGAGCAGGACCCAGCGAGAAGAGAGAGAGAACGGGAGCGAGAACAATGTGCGTTCGCCAGAGGCGACCCGCCGAGTTCAGAGACCCGTGTCCCGTGAGAGCTGTGCGTTTGGGTCGGTATGGGTCCAGGAGATCCCCAAATCCACCCACGCCTCCGCCGGTCTCTCGGCAGGGGGCCATCAGGGGAAGTCAGCTTTGTGAGGAGACATAATGACTATGACACAAAAGTTCAATAAAAGCTGCCAAGGTGACATTCACGAGGGGATGTGCTTTCCTGCGAGCAAAGTTCCTCTTCATTCCTCTTTGCGTCACGCAGTCCCTCTTCTCTAGAGAGTGGACTAATTGCACCACGTTTAGGTCTGTAAAACGTAGCATGAGACAGAATGAGCGGAACCAACCCCAGATAAGAGGCAATGAATCATCTGATGCTCAAGATGGCCGAATCATCAGCAGCTTCACCGTAAAGAGTGAGATGACAAAAGTCTGACGCCTGACAACAACGGACGTGACGGGTGAAAGACTGTACTCTCATTCTCATTTCCTGTGTGTGTGTGAGTGTGTGTGTGCTCAAAGGAACAGCACAGCCCTACCACTTCACTTTTTACTCACGTTTCCTCTCCGCTAGAACAGAAGGAGCCACTTTTTGGCTCAGGGGGAAGGAACACGTTCTCCTTACGGGTGAAGGTTTCATGAGGCCAACGTTGTAGGTGGGCTTTTGGGAATGGCTTCGGAGCCTCACGCTCCCTGCCGGGACCACCGCGACAGGCTTCCCACCAGCCAGGATGGAGGACGGGAACCAGGCCCGCTAGTCTTCTCTGTGACAGGAGGACACTGCAACCGATTGTTCAGCGGAAAGCTCGAAAAGAGACAAAAGTCATTCATTGTGGACATTGGGTCTGTTTCATATTACTTGACGGTTGTCAATGGGGCTTCCACAGTAGGTCTTTAACATGATCTATCTCCTGTTACTGTTAGTGCTGAACCAATGTGAACGTGCTCTTTGGGCCTTGAACATCCAGATAGTAGACATGTTTGAATTCCCTCCTTGGCATGGGCAACCGTTCTTCAAGTTTTTAGACTTGGGTTGAGGGCAACCTTATACCACAGAGGAAGACCCCCGCCCCACCCCCCCCCCCCCCCCCCACTCCACTGGCATGGGCCAGAACACCTGTACCACAAGGGGGTTCCAAGGTGGTTCACTGTAGGCTCCCCTCCGGGCCCTAAAGGTAGTCCGCTCACGGCCTGGCGTTCGTGGAGCTCCCGGGGTCGTCAGCAGTGGGCTCGCTGTGTTCCCTCCGGGGGCAGCGGGGTCATCAGGATCATGTGAAGCCACATGTCCACAGGAGCAGCATGCGGGAAGCACTCTTCTCTCTGGATTCGTTAACACTGTAGGAGGACCACAGAGCTATGACCAGCTCACTGCTTTCAGTCATTTCCTTTTCCTGATCGGACTCGTCATGTGTTGTTCGTATATGCATCTTATTTTGTGGTTCCCATTCAATAAAGGCATATTCCAATGAGTCTGGATCTGTGTGAGACAGCCTTGGAGGAGGAAGGGGTGGGGGCTTCTCTACCTTGCTTACTTCACTCCAATCAGGCTTAGCAATGTGAGGTAATTTCCCAAAAAACAGAAGTCCAGAGTCATTCGTCATGAACCCCTCTGCCGCTTTGACGTATCGGCACTGTGCAGAACGCAGTACAACGGGGATACATTTGTTGTTGCAGTGATACTGTTGCCGTGCAGGACAATGGTTGCAAAACACCCCGTCCTCCTCAATCTTCCCTCAGTGTGTGAACGGCGCTGGGCACGTCACAGCTACACCATGTGCGGCAAAGGAAGGCCACTTACAGCAGCGAGAGGTGGGGCAGATTGTCTGTGTGTGTGTGTGTGTGTGTGTGTGTGTGTGTGTGTGTGTGTGCCTGCGTCTGTTTGTGTGTGCAACTGGACTGCGAAACGACTGATTAGCCAACTATTTCTGCGTCATAGCACAGGACCAGGTGTGGGACGCAGAAATACCATTCGCAGGACAACTCGCGCTTGTTACAAACTAATAAAAAGTCTTTGATGTCACTTCCAGTACTTATCAATCCAACTGAAATTCCTATTCCAGACAGCATAACTCTATACAGTTTAGTTAAAAAATTTATGAATTTATGAAAAAATAAATATAGGTTTGTGTGCAACAGTGTGTGTGCTGAGCTTTGGGGGAGAGGGAGGAGATACTGAAGTCCGTCAGAGCCGGGAAAGGAAACATTAGGAGCTGGCAACCTTGGAGGGATCCAGGCTGGAGCCTCCCCCCCTCGGCCTCCTTATCAGGGCCCCGATTAGGGGAGGCCAAGCTGGCCGGGCCGAGGTGTGCCCGCAAACGCACATTCGCAGGCCTTATCTGGGCACAGCGTGGCCGAGTGGGTCGGCTCCACACTGATAGTGGTGCTCGAGGAACAGTCTCACCCTTTAGCTGTCTCTCTCTCTCTGTCTCTCTCTCTCTCTCTCTCTCTCTCTCTGTCTCTCTCTCTACATCTATCTTTCTCTCTCTCTCTCTATCTGTCTTTCTCTCTCTCTCTATCTGTCTCCTTCTATTTGTTGTTCTCTCTTCCTCTATATACATATACAGTATATCTCCCCTATCTCTTTCGCTCAATCCCTCTTTCGCTCGCTCAAGCTGTCTCTCTCTCTCTCTCTCTCTCTCTCTCTCTCTCTCTCTCTCTCTCTCTCTCTCTCTCTCTCTCTCTCTCTGTCTCCTTTTACTTCCCCTCAGGGTTTCAGTTCTATCTCCATTTCTCTATCAGTTCGCTCTGTCTTTCTTAACTACCCCTGACCCACCTTCTTAATCTCCCTCCACTAGTATTGTTACACACACACACACAGACACAGACACACACACACACACAAAGCATTATCTACCCCTTCGTCTCTCGTATAACACCTTGGAAGAGGAACGTTCCAGGTCTCGCTCTGTGGTGAACTCTCCCTGTCTCGTCTGTGTGTTTGGCAGGGGCCACGCCGTTGTGCAAGGGGTGGAGGGGGGGCGGGGGAAGGACGGGGAGAGCGTGGAGGAGGGGCGCCTGGATGACTGAGATCCGTCGCTCAGTCTGCCGGCCGTCTCTCCCCCTGGGTCCTGGATGTGTCCTCCCACGTCGTTCATCCTCCGAGAACGCCTCCAGCCGACAACACCTCGTTAGGAGCCCAGCACGGGATCCCGAGGCCTTCTCTCCTTGGCATCCACACACTCACACGCACATACACTCACACACACACACACACAAACTCTATCTGCGCGGTTCTCCAGGTGCTGAGGCCCGCTTCCCATAACAACGGCGAGGGAGCGGAGCGGAGGCCCAGCGAACGCTCCACTCCACCAAACACCCCCTGTGGCACGGAAGCCACTCCACAGCCCAGGGCTCCACCGCATCCCGGCCATAACCTTCCAACGAGAGGACTTACACGTCTATTCAAATTCACGAAGGTGCCGAGCAGTTTTCTATAAGAAGGAGCAGGGGATATTGGGTGGGTGTCATTGTTACTGTTGTTTGTTACCAGCTGCTGTGCACTCTGGGGTGTCCGGGGGAACGTATCACATGTGGTCTGATGGACAGACAACGTTGCGTGGTGACAGGCCTGTTCTACACACACCGTGACCTCTACGGGACTTACATCGTCACCTTCACAGCCTTTCAAGACCCCCGCCCGTTTGAAGGCATGTGACGGTGTGTGCACGAAGTACCACGTCGAGTTCCGACACGCGTCGTCATTCGAGTGATTACACATAGGCGCACGGGAAGGCATGGAAATGGGCCAGCGCTTCCCTAAGTGCTTGTATGGAATTCACATCCCAGTGAAGCCCCCCGGAAAGGACGGAGCGATCCTCTGGGTGAGGGGTACACCCCCTCATTAGGTCAGAATGTCAAAATGCTTTCCCGGGAATTACAACCTAAGCATTGGGAAACCCAGGAGGAGTTCTTTACATATGCTTCATTGTATCTTACACATCCATTAAACATATATGATTCTAGACAACGTATTCACTGGAAGTGATTGGAAGGTGGTGGTTCCAGGTTGGCCGTGAGTGGAGCGGTTGATTTGGCACGTCACGCCACTTGAACCCGGGGCTTATGGACAGCTGTTTCACCGACGTGTCTGTCAGGAGGGGCTACGCTTCCTGTGGCCACCTGTCAGGGGCATGAAATCCATGGACACACCGAGCATCTTGTTTAACCCTTCCAACCTCTGGGCTTTATGGCGTTAAGGAAGAAGATGAGGGTGGCGGGGAGGGGATGCGTCACGCTTGGGACTGCTTGTCATTACCGTAACATCACCCAAGTGGGGTGGTCTCACACAGGGCATACATACTTCCATAGGTTCACACACACACACACACACACACACACACACACAAACACACACACAAACACACACACACACACACACACACAGACCATCACTCTAGGCCAGGACTGGTCAGCGTCTCCAGCCTCTCTGACAAACACAGTGCTTCCGGTTCATTCAGCGTGACCGTGTTTTCCCTCCCACAGTAAACGCCCCTCACCACCAAAGGCAGCAATCACTGCGGAGTCGACCACTTCCGCGGCGGTGGAGGGGGCATGGCCGCTGGGGCCTAAGTGAAGGCAGCTGTGGGCTCCACCGCGACCCTCCGACACCCTGGCGGCGTTTCCAGCGGGGCTGAGGATGTGGTGGGCGACGGAGAGTCATCCCGCCATCCGCGCTCAGGAGAGACGCAAACATGGCTGCCGACCCGCTTGGTTATAACGAGAGGGTATTCATGGTCAAGGGGGAGTGAAAAAAAGATGTGGCTAGAATGGACCCGACAATGAGAGGTTCTTTTGACACGCGTTCCAGCCACAGGGAGAACAATAGCTCCCTGGCAGAGGTGGAAGGGATTGGTGGGAAAACCCAGCGGCTTTCATGGATGGCTGTGTTTGTGCTCCCTTCAATTAACAACACGGACTCAATCTTTCCCAGTGTACAGAGTGAAAGTGACAGATATTACTATCGAAATCACTGAATTATCACTTTTTAGGCAAAGTCTCCAGATAAAAAAATGTGTCTTAGAGACGGATGTTTCTTCTGTGACGTCATATTGCATAGGATGAGTATGAACATGAGTTCCAGGCGGTGGCTGTCTTACTTGTAGAGGCTGTCGGGTTCCAGACACTTAAAGACCAGAGAGTAGAGCACGGAGTGAGGGTGGTCGCCACTCCTCTTCCCCGCCACCACGCAGGAGGAGCCCAGACCAGAGAACAGGTCGTCCACCAAGCTCAGGACCTCTCCTTGGAGGTGGAGAGAAAGGATGTGAAGAAAAAAGGGTAAGGAAAGAGGGAATGAGTCAGCATAAGACAGCATACATTAAGAAACAAAACCAAATGAACGGTCTCCTTGACCTATTGTCTATTCTCTGGAAATTCATCATGTTCTTCCCCGCTAGCAAACAGCGAAGAACACTTTGTTGTTTTGGGTTAAACATATATTTGTGAGTCAACACAAAACAGCACCAAGGTATCTTTTCCACACAATAAAATAATAAATATACGGAGCCCCTCTGGTGCCACATGGTAGAAAAAAAAAATTCAATGTGTAATCCGTGAGCACGGTTTTGCAATCCGTGCCCTCGGTTTAGCAATCCGTGCGCACGGTTTAGCAATCC
>JAVQJS010084450.1:0-15799 GCA_036024795.1 Galaxias rostratus | reverse complement strand
AATTGTAATGAGGCCCAGGGTTCTGTGTGCGTGTGTGTGCGTGTGTGTGTGTTTGTGTGTGTGAGAGAGAGAGAGAGAGAGAGAGAGAGAGAGAGAGAGAGAGAGAGAGAGAGAGAGAGAGAGAGAGAGAGAGAGAGATTGAGATGTGTATGTGAGTTTTTGTGTGTATTTGGACACCAGTGTCTATTCCTGCTTTCTCCGTGTCGGAGTTCAGCCGCTCAGACTGGCCGGTCCTTGTCACTCGCGGTGAGCTAGATTGATGATAGCTGAGCGCCAGGGCCCACTAACTGGACCCTGGGAGGGCCCGGCGGGCGGGCGGAGCCACGGAGGACAGGCAGGGGCCAAGCAGGCAGCCTGGTACTCTGTTTGGAGGACCCCTTCACCTCCCAGCAGCTGTTGCCTGCTCTCCCTCCCCCTCCAGCTCCTCCCAACCACCCCTACTAGTGTCCATGGTGGGACTGAGAGAGACACTCACTGGGCCCCTCTAATTTATGGCCTGAGTAGCTTTTTACGATCAGTGCATGGGCTGACCTAAATTCTGCTATTGGCAAAAAGATGAAGTGCTGTTTGTTTGGCCTGAACCCTCCTGGTCTCTGCTCTCCCCTTAACACCATATTCGCGCGCGCGCGCGCTCGTGTGTGTGTGTGTGTGTGTGTGTGTGTGTGTGTGTGTGTGTGTGTGTGTGTGTGTGTGTGTGTGTGTGTGTGTGTGTGTGTGTGTGTGTGCGTGTGCGAAACAGGACCACGATCTGACTGATGACACTGTGCTGAACCAGATCAAGCTGGAGGAACCGACTCTGTACCAGGTACCGGACCTCAGCGCTGAGGACCAGGCCGTCATCCTGGGCTCCTGGTAGGTGCCCTCCCTGAATCAACACTGAATCATAGATACATGTAGATTTATTTAAAAGACCTCATGCATTACCATAGAAAAGCATAGTTTGGGCTGGTTGGACTACTGGAGTCTTGTCAAATGAAGGCTGGTGGTGGTTGTTTTTTATCTTATTCTAGGTGTCACTACAGTCTTCATTCAATCTTCAATAGCGTCTCTGTGACTTGTTACCAGTAGGGCAACTCGTTTCCGTATAGAAAAGGAGCAAGTTTGCGTCTGTGTTTGAGCACTCATTTGTATGCGTTTGTGGCGGTTTAAACTGCAAAAAAGGTTAGCCAAGGTCTTTCAACTCAATTAAACATGCATTTCAACGCTTATCACGGCAATTATTCGAAGGCTAGTTCCCGACCTTTATCAGACGAGAGGGAGGGAGCCTTGGTCCGCCCCAGTGACGGACAGGGAACAGCGAGGTCAGCTGTAGGTCACCAAGACCGGTCGGTTCACCTGTGTGCCTCACCTCGCGCGGATCGGCCTGCGCTCTGCCTGCTACTCTGCTTTATAATAACTAGTCTGGTCTTTGCTTGTGTCACAGATTCATTTGTTCTTTGTTTTTCGCTGGTCGAAGCCGTGGCTAAAACCTCTCTTTTTGAGTACGGTTTGGCTTTTGGAGCAGAATGTTCCTCGCTAACCCCCGCCGCGACACCAGAGAAGAAGAGAGGAAATTATTTATTTTGCGTTTATTATTTAAACGCAAAATGATTGCTGCTCTTAACAGTAGATGACTTTGTCATAGCTTGGTTTTCACTTGGACTGTTTTATTGATTTCATGCTTCTGTAAGCATTCTTTGTTCCATTAAGGTATCGGTTTTACACAGCGTCCATTTACTTGGTCTTTCAGGAATGGTGTATTTTCTCCATGCTTATTACATTTTCTCTGCTTTGCCCTTTCTTGCCCGCCAGAGAAATGTCAGGGTATTAGGTAGTGGACAGGCTACACTGTCACACACACTCATGCACATGGACACCTCTACACCCACCCACATGTACACACACATATTCACATGGACGCATAATTGCACACCCACTCGCCTTCTTTCTCGGTCTGATTTACTTTGCGTCTATCTCTCTTTCTACTTGACTATCTCTCTCTCTTTGTCTCACCTGTTCCCCTCCTCTTCTCTTTAACCCCCCCACCCCCCTCTCTCTCTGTCCCCTCTCCTCTCGCTGCCCCCTATCCCGGGTGAGTCACAGCCCTGCTCTGGGTTAATAGAGGTCTCTGTCTCCCTCTGGGCTCCAGAGGCGGCGGGGGGGTGAGGGAGCGACGGGGTTGGCATGTAAGAAGCGAGGGAGGAAGAGGAAGAGACACGAGGGCCTCCAGTCACAAAATGTCTGATGTCAAACCACACCACGCGGGGCAGCGACAGCGACTCCATGTGACGCTGCCGTAGTTTGACTTCCTGCAGGAGTTCCTCCCCTCAGGATGCTCAGCCGTTGACCTCTCCCTCTCCCCTGATGGAGGAGGACAGGAATCTGCTGGATGAAGGGGAGCGGACATGAAAGGAGAGCTTTGTGTGAGGAGGTTTAGATTGTCAGGTGATGTGGGGGGGACGACGATGTCTGAAGGCTGCAGGCTTTGTGTGAGGTAGTTTGGATGGCCAGGTGAGGAGGGGGCTGCTGGGTTTGAATGCTGCTGGCCTTGTAAACGGAGCAGGAGGCAGGAGCCAAAATAACCAGAGCCCCAGTCTCATTAACTCTCATTGTAAGAGCTGCTGAGTGATTGGAGCTTGACTGAGTCTCTCTCTTCCTCTTTTCTTTTGGGTCTTCCCAGCCTTTTATTCGCTTTCTCTTTCCCGTACTCGGATTGAAACCTGCTGGTTTTTCTCTTCTTTGCTCTCCCCACATACCTGGCCTCCTCCGCTTTCCTCAGTCACCATGCTGGCAGCCTGAATGACGTCGCTCGTTGTCTGGCGGGCAGGGGTCAGTTGGTTGTCTCCCGTCTTGGACGTACGTGTTCAGGGAGATTAGAGGGGCTCCTCACCGGAACGCTGTCACCCGTTGTCCCTCTGTTGGCGTGGCTCCACCCCCCCCCCCTCACCCCTCCCTCCCGTGTTTGACGATGAGCCGCTGCGCTCCCTCAGTCCCCTGGTTCCCTCTGAAGGTTTGCTAGTGTCACCAGAATGCTTTGGTGACCTAAAGACCGTGCTCGAGGGCACCGGCACGATGTCGCCCTGTAATGGACCGTGTTGAAGGCGCACATGGAGGGCCGCTGGTTACCAGGTCGTCATGGCGACATGGGGAGTTGGGCGGAGGGCTTGTAATTAGCCAGCGTAATTATAGCCAGGCCGGAACATAATTGGATTGAATGATTGCTGGAGGATTAACAAAATGATGGGGTGGGGGCATTTGTGGTGACGTGTGTGGTATATTGCAGATAGGTGGAGTGGACACACAGTTCCTCTCTCACACACACACACACACACACACACACCAGATAAAACTCCTTTTGTCATGGTGAATAATAAGTATGGCCTGCCTTTTTTCTTTTTTTTTTGATACCCCAAAACTGCATCACTGCAGAATTCATGGGATAGCTGAAGCGAAAAAATCCTGTGCCACAATCCCGGATAGTTTTTATTATTATTGTTATTTATCCCCCCTCCCTCCCCCTCAGATTGCTGACTGTCCAGGGGGCATAGCTCACCTGAAACTCCCCCTTCTCTTCTGTGCATCGCGGGCCATGCTAAAGTGCTGAGGCCAGAACTTCATCATTGGCCTTTATGATGATCCTTTCTTGTGAACAGTTTGTCTGTCGTTCTGTTCTGTCGTTTCCCCAGTTTATCCAACGTTCATTCGTGTCAGAGCGCCCTACTCCTACACTGCTCCTGAACATGCTCAAGCACACAGTGACAGACTCACACTACGTACCCTTTGACATTCAACTCACCGTCGTCTTTTACACAGCGCACGCATTCTCAAGAGCACTTTTTTCCACAGCCAGTGCCCGTACCAAAGCACGCATACGTCCTCCCGGAGCAGCACGGGTGCAGTGACCCCCCCTCCCCCCTGGGAGCAGGAGAGAGGTGTGAAGGAGTGTGGAGCTGGTGCCTCTGGTGGAGGTGCTGTTACAGCCACATAGAATGTCTGAACCTCTGTGCTCGACTGGGTCCAGAGCAGGGGAATACCCATGTATTATGTAGGAAGGTCGTGTTTTACAAGGGGAGAAGGCTGTTGGTTGGCCAGCGTGGTTGATCCAGATCTAGTCTGGAGCACGATTAGCATAATGCTCCTGTGATTTCATTTGGGTTTCACCTCTACTGTCTTTGTCTTTGAGGTCACATGTCAAGCGTAAAATAGCCCGACCAGGGAAAGCAAGGAAAAACGGGCCAAAAGCTTTTTCCAATCATTTAACGGCCTGTTTGTGGACACTTGACTCTAGTTTAGCCATACAAGCACGTACAGCCTCACTCAAAGTTACTCACTTAGTGTGTGTGTGTGTGTGTGTGTGTGTGTGTGTGTGTGTGTGTGTGTGTACGTGTGCGCACACACACGCCCAGCAGGACTGGAAGATAGCTTTTCCAGTCCACCTGTCATTCTCCCTGCCTTCAGGATCAGATAGTTCAGCTCATCCCACTCGGCTGAAGAAGAGGAATGCAACCTCATCTGCATTCTTCCCTCCTCTCTTTCAGAACATTCCAGGGATTTGGCAAAAGTTTGTTCATGTATTTCCCCTTGACTCGGTATCATCCTTATTGCAGTGCAGTTTTCATTTTGTTTTCAAATGGTTTTTTTTGGGGGGTGGGAGGGGTTGGGGGGATAGGTCAAATCAGGTACAGGTGTGTGTGAGAAAGATTGTCGAGAAGGAGAGAGCGATGTCATATTCTGGATTGGGATTGGAACATAAAAGGGTGAGTTTCATAGCCAATATTTATAGAATGAGTGAGTGATTTGTGGTAGGAGAGGGTAATCCAGAGCTATATGGGGTACCAGATAGTGATAAAAGGTACTGGAGCATGATACGGGATATAAGAGTGTTAGACAGGGTACCAGAGAGTGAGGCGGGGTACTAGGGAGTGATGCGGGACGCCAGAGAGTGATTTAGTGCACGTAAGTGTGATACGTGATTAGGACATCAAATCTGATCTTCATAGCCTATTAGTGTGTGAGTGTGGTTTCAGATATGGTGACGTGAGCTGTCACTGATATAGTCTGTCTGTAACAGCGGCCTGTCCTCCTGTCTGCTGCCAGCCCATTGCCCCGCCCACAGTCCATTAAACCCCGTCCCATTACGGCCCGAGGCCACGATCCAATTATGGCCGGCCATTCTGTACTCAGGATGTCCCTAGAGAATACCCCAAGTCCACTTTTCAAAAGCGGTTCCGTCATTTTATACGTCATTCCGTTTCTACGTTTTCAATTCAATGTTTATTTTGGCTATCGAGACTCTTGGCAGTGATCAATCAGCCAAGAGGATTTTTAAGATATGAACTCTGTACATGTCTGCTCAATCTCTTTCTCTCTCAACGTCTCCATTTGACAGCGTTTCTCCAGTCTGACCCTCTCTGTCCACAGAGAGTGTTTCTCCAGGCTGACCCTCTCTGTCCACAGAGAGCGTTTCTCCAGTTTGACCCTCACTGTCCACAGAGGGCGTTTCTCCAGTCTGACCCTCTCTGTCCAGAGAGAACGTTTCTCCAGTCTGACCCTCTCTGTCCACAGAGGGCGTTTCTCCAGTTTGACCCTCTCTGTCCACAGAGAGTGTTTCTCCAGTTTGACCCTCTGTCCACAGAGGGCGTTTCTCCAGTCTGACTCTGTCCTCACAGGATGTTTCTCCAGTCTGACCCTCTCTGTCCACACAGGACGTTTCTCCAGTTTGACCCTCTCTGTCCACAGAGACTGTTTCTCCAGTTTGACCCTCTCTGTCCACAGAGAGTGTTTCTCCAGTTTGACCCTCTCTGTCCACAGAGAGTCTTTCTCCAGTTTGACCCTCTCTGTCCACAGAGAGTGTTTCTCCAGTCTGACTCTCTGTCCACAGAGGGCGTTTCTCCAGTCTGACTCTGTCCTCACAGGACGTTTCTCCAGTCTGACCCTCTCTGTCCACACAGGACGTTTCTCCAGTTTGACCCTCTCTGTCCACAGAGACTGTTTCTCCAGTTTGACCCTCTCTGTCCACAGAGACTGTTTCTCCAGTTTGACCCTCTCTGTCCACAGAGAGTCTTTCTCCAGTTTGACCCTCTCTGTCCACAGAGAGTCTTTCTCCAGTTTGACCCTCTCTGTCCACAGAGAGTGTTTCTCCAGGCTGACCCTCTCTGTCCATAGAGAGCGTTTCGCCAGGACGCCCAGTCCACCCTGCCCTCCGGGGCTGTAGGCAGAGTTTGCGGTTCTGGTCGGACTCCAAGGCTCCAGGGCTGCATCAGAGCTCTGTCCACCTGGCACCACAGAGGACCAGAGCCTTGCTCTCAGTGGGAAAATAATAACAACCAGCACTCCCTTTCAAAATGCTGTTTATTTTTCCAACTAATCTTCTTGAAATCCAAATCCTGGTTTGGAAAGAAGCCCCCAACATCCCCCTCTTCCCCCATTCTCTCTTCCATCTCCCTCTCTTCATCTCTCTCTCTCTCTCTCTCTCTCTCTCTCTTGCCGTCTGGCTAGCTGTTTGGCTGGCTGAGCAGCTTTATCCATGACATTTTCCCTTCAGCTGGTGTTGTAGCACCCTTTATTGCATCTTCACACCGCCTCACCACGGTTGTGGACTGAGATTGACCTGATCTCCGCGTGGGTTGCTTTGCCACCTGACCACTGGGGATTGTTGCTATGGCATGGTTTATTATGGGCTGTTTTAGTGTTGTCCGATAAATAATAGTAAAGTCTAGTCTATTGATGCCATGGACTTTTCACTGCCACATTGACAAAGTGCGTCAGCCTAAACCTATAAGACCAAGTTGTTGTCGTTGTGCTGTAGGGAAACGCTCTTCATTAAAACAAACAGCAGACACGGTCTGTTCCCAAATCAGTTCCTCCCCTCCTCCCTCTCCACTGTGGAAAGATTCCAATAATAGGCCCTGAAACCGGGTGTGGGTGATTTAACTTGTAAATCATATTATTTTTTCACATGCTTTTTTTCCTCAGTGTCTGTGTTATTTAGTATCCTTGTGTCTCCTGTCTTACAGCACAGACTTCCTGAAAAACAATCCCGTCCACAAACTCACGGAAGAGGAACTCCTCGCCTTCACGTCCGTAAGTCCGGCCTCGCTCTCCTCCTGTCTAGAAGATTACTGTGTGTTTGTTCTTTATTTTGTTCTTTTATTTTGTCCTGCCCTGGAGGACCCTGTGCTGCTGTCCAAAAGCCATTTCCACGCAGATCTCTGCCAAATATCACAAGTACAGGAACGCTCAGACAACTCGCGAGCCTCAGCCCCGTACACACTCCATAATGTAAATTCTTAGGCACTTTTTATGGATGAACACGAGGAGAGAAATCACAGCAAGCGGCTTATGCTAGCTTCTGGTTCCTCCTCCTCCTGCTCTGCTTGCTTAAAAGGGAGTCATCTCTTAAGAGACCCGCCGTGTCAGCTGGTAATGTCCGTCTCATGTGCATGCCCCCTGGGGAGGGGGTCCCATCCTGTGAGCGGGTGTGCGATTGGGGGGGGGGTCGAGTGGAACTATTGTATGTTTGTATGTATTCTAGTTTACTCTTCTTTTCCCCCCTCATTCTGTTTTCTTCTTTCTCTGTTCTTTTTTGCCTGGTGAGGAGAGAGGAGGAGAGCCCTGAGGAAAGAGAGGATGGAGGAGAGTGCTGTTTCTTCCCTGCTCATCCTTCTCTTTCTGCTCCGCTGGGGATTTTTCCTCACCTGTCCTTCTTAGCGGCACACGCACACACAAACACACACACACTCCCTCTTTTAGCATTCTACGTGCGTATCAACGGTTAGCCGAGGTCCACCCATACTCTCGTGGAGTATAGTTCCCATTCTCCTCTTGTCTTAAGATCGGAGCTTTGGGACTGAGAAATCTGTGTTGTTCCATGACACTGTAAGCTGTCCCATGTCTCTTGTGTTGTTCTCCACCCTCCATTTTGCTAACGGAGCCTGTATGTTTCCAGTAGTTGCCATGACAAATGGATATTCCCCCTCTTTATATGCGTGGTCGTTCTTTTTTTCCTGGTTGCCGCCTCGTTCACGTCGTTGCCGCCTCAGAATAACCCCTTGTCTCTACGTCAGGTTTGGCCATCTGCTCTTCTTTTATGGTTTCTCTCTGCTCTTTCCCGCTTCACAATAACTTGCTTTTATTGCCTGTCATGTTGATAGCGTGTCAAACTATGAAAGCAGGGTAAAATATGATAGAATTGTTTTGCACTGGCCCCATATCTTAGAATATTTTCTTATTTTTTTTATTATTATTTTTTAGTTTTCTTTATTATATAATGTGCGCTCTACTTTGTGAGACATTGATTTGTATTTTGGTGAACTGCTGTCTTTATAGAAAACATTTTTCTTGATTTTCGCTGCAATTTTACCCACCTTTGATCATTGATGAACACCCTCATACTTTTTAAGCAGAGTATTTTTTTTGTGGTGACTTTCCTATACACTGGAACCTGCAATGTGCAATCTGCTAACCAAAAGCAATTTACTCTATGCAGAGACTGCATTGTGAGTTATGTCTCAATTACTGGTAAGTGTTATCCATTGCAATTTATATCCCTTTGTTTTAGCCAGCTAAGTGCTTCAGTTTCAATAGTACACGCCTAAAACGCCATTCATAATTCACAGCTTTTCATTTTGGCAATAAATTATTATCTCAAATGTACGTGGGTGTTGCTAATATGCATGTCCATGTGTCTATCTCATGTTTTCCAACTCATGCCCTATCACTATCGTCAACTTTCTTCTTAGTTGCATTAATTCAATGTTCTCTCTGCTCCCCCAATGTAGTTACTTAATTTATTGAGTTAGACCAATAATAATTGGTACAGTGATTGTGTAGGCTTGTGCATGTTTTCATTCCCTTAATGTATTGCATCGTAATTCTACTCCCGTAAGCGTACCCACTGAATGCATTTGCATCGGTTAAGAATGAGGCGGTGTTTCTTCGTTTCTCAAATCCTGGGTTGTCGTTGCTTACTCCGAAAGCTTCGATAGAGCGGTGGTTTTCTTCATTTTCTAGGTGTCTGGCGGCTCCTCTCGCGTACAGCGATGTATGCCGCGTCTATTCGGGAGGAGATGAACGGTGGTGCTTTGCTACTGCCAGTCAGAAACAGCGCCCCGGCTCCACTGTCGGAGGCAGCCAGCCTCGTTACGTGGGCACGTCGCCCGGCTAGGTTGACGGGAAATTATGGTGGATCCTCCCGCAATCCCGGTGACCACAACTGAGAACATGGGTCGGGGTGGCGTTTCCCACAGCTGTGGTTTTGGCCGGCTACGATGTTTATCCATTTCTGGCAAAGCGCTCAAAGCGCAGCCCGGCTTCCTTTTTCTTACCCATACCCACCCTTTACCATCCAGACACTTGCTTGGAGATGTTCCTGCTCTTGAGAGACGTCACGCAGGGTGATTAGTCAGCCGTCCTGGCTGGGTCCAGTAAGTCAACCAGGGAAGAGCATCATGAGGTTAAGTCCAGCCAGATGAAGAGAGAGCTCTCTGTTTGAGGAACACGAGAGGACAGGCAATTAAAAGCAAGAAAAAAATGAATAATAATTTTAAAGACAAAACCAATAGGCGCTGGCATAATTAGTGTCCTGAATTTATCCAACTCAGTCTCTTTTTCTCTTCCCCTCTTCGTCTCATCCTTTGCTTTGTGTCCATCCTCTCTCCCTCTCTCTCTGTCTTTCTCTGAAAAAATCATCACCACTTTCTAGTGAGGATCTGTGAATTTTAACAGCATGCCGTGACTTTATGTTGACATGCCTCTGTGTCTGTGCCCTGAGAGACTATGCAGTCCAAGCACGGTGTAGATAGTGGATTCTCTTTACACTGTTGCTACCATCATAGATGTTTGCTTGGCCATCCTTACTGAGCGTCTCTTACGTTTTATAAACGTCTCTTCCGTTCTTAAGTATATTTTATTGTCGTTTTGTATTTTAAATGTATTTTTAAGTTGAACAAGCATCTCAGTCTCACATTATTTTAAATAAATTGTATATATACTTTAAATATTATTGAAACATATGTTTAAGTAAAGAAAGTTTTTAGATCTAGATATTCTATTATTTATGGACTCACGCGAATCCAGACTTTACTATGGCACTCTTGAATTGGAAACTTTATATATGCCCATTTATTTTGGTTGGTATTGTTATTTGATATTTGGTCAATACTGTTTTGCCTTGAGTAGATGCTCCTAGAGAGAGCAATAGATGGTAGCGTACAATAGGGATCCACAACCCAGTAAGCCCTAGAACCAAAGAGAACAAAGCCCAAGTATCTCATCTTAGACCTGGGTAAAAAACAAACTACTGAATATACTCCATCATCGCACTGCCAAGGCCAGGCTGGGAAGACATCAATGGCACTTTCTTATCCCACATGACTGACAGATTACTGCCATATTTTTATTCAGTTTTATATTGAAATGCATGGAATGTACATTCTATTTTATGGGAGTCCGAGAATAACTGGTCTACTGGTGCATAGCGGGAGGTGAGATTCATAATTCACCAGGGACTCCAGTTCTTCCTTATACTCGTCTTTCCGATTCCGTTTTAGAGGCAACGCTGGGAGGGGGGGGGGGGTGAACGATAGCCCAGCTGAGCCAGCAACTACTGTGGAAATGAAACCCTGGAGGCCGCTTCCCTGGTCCCTACTCCTTTAAGTGCGTTTTAGAAATGGTCATTTTGATGGGGTCAAAGTTGAAATGTGTGCTGGCAAAATGGAACTGCTCAAACTTCCACATGCTGTTGGATGAGGACCTATTCTTAAGATAAACATCGTTTCTGGTGTAATAGGGAATCCTTTCTGTGGCTTTTTAGCGCAGGTGTGGATACTCCCATTGCGGAATGTTGGGTCTGCAAAAAACGTCTAAACTGTTTCTGTGATTTTCCATGATTATCATGTCCTGAGTTAATTTGCATTTCAAATCCTAACGTTTACAAATTGCTTTTGTGGTGAAACGTATTCCCAGACCTCAAATCGAGCTATAAATGCGGCTATCCTGTTTTAAAAACATGTGTGGTTCTGCCCAATTGCCTGCAGTTAGCTGCCGTTGAGAAAACACACTTTCCAAGGAAACATCTGTACGAAATGTGCGAATGTGCTTATGACTGCTGTAGTTACACCCTGAAATTGCTGCTTGCTGTTAAGTGGAACGTTCCTTGTGTACAATAGGCCCCAAAAAAGACAGCAGTGTCGTGGTGACTCCCCTCTGTGTAGTTTGGCCTTTACCCTCTGGCTATGTGGAGCTGCAGAGGTGTCGGTCTCAATCAGGTCTGGCTCACAGGAAGAAAGAGCTCGACCCGTTCTGGTCTACAACTCGGCTGACGTCTGATCCAAGTAGATTTTTGCTCCGTTCACCTGAACAGCTTTCGTGTTCAGTGGGGTTCTGTTTTTTGTTTTTTTTTTTTTTTACTTCGTTTTTTCTCTCTAGTCAGCACTTTCTTGTCTTGTCCTGGCAACGGAAGCTCTGCCTTGCCAACCCTGGGTGGGTGGTCACAGCTGTGCTTATGCTTGCAACTTATTCCTTATTGTTGCCGTTTTTTTTTTTTTTTTTGGGGGGGACAAGGTCTGTGTCACATTTTCCCTGACGGTTGGAACTCTGATGCAAGGCTCCGTCTTAGACCTGTATGGCTGAATTGGTTCTTTTTGTTTCTTTTGTGAACCTGCTTTACGCTTGCATGCCCGATAGACAGAGGCAGGTGACTGCCAGTGAAACATCTCTTGAAGTAAAGCTGTCTAGGCCTGTTTTTCCCAACCAATGTGCTGTGGAATTTAGGCAAAGTCCTATGTGGGAAAGATAAACAAATACTTTTGTATTCCATTTGATGCAGTTTTACATCCAGCCACAAATGTTCATGCAAGTGTGCCCTGAGGGCCGGGGAAATTGGGAAATGCTGCTCTAGGCACACTTTTAAAGTAAACCCCTGACGCAATATGAATGACTAATCGATTTGTTTTTACTTTATGTATGCTCTCTATTCTATTGAACCAGTTGGTGCAATCTCTTTTTAATTAAGTTTTTGTAAAATGTGCTTTGGATCAATTGCCTGGTAGCAATCGTTGCTTCTGTTTTTTAAATTCTGTTTTTGAGATGCCGGGGGAAAAAATATCATTCCACCTAATACCCAATACTTTTCTGAGCACAGAGTGATTGAGATGTACTCTTCAAATGATATGATCAGTGCTTGACAGTTGGTGAAAAGAAATCCATCGAGCACTCTTCATCCTGGACACATCCTCCGTAAAATGGCAATTTCATCTTTTCAAATAGGCCTTCGACAGTGGTTGTATTGTCTTCCAAGTGGCAGTTATTTTCCCCCGGTGAAGGCAAAAAAAACAATTCTCGTCTCCCGCTTCGCTGCACCCACCTTCTGCCAGACACAAGTCGCTTAAATAGTCCGAGGAGAGCGAGGAGCGAGAGAGGGGTGGGGGACACTAATTGATAGGTGAGAAAGTGAGTCACGCTAGCTTTCCCCTCGCTTTCCCAACCGCAACATTTGTGTTTGTCACAGCTCGTACAGCGACTCTCGGCGCACAAAGGCCTGAGGTGGCGAGGAGATCATTACCGGCGTTTATAGCCCCAATCTCTCGTCGTGGACCTCCATGGGCCTCTGCTATTGATTGATTTTTCCGTCCGCTGTTTATTTGTAATAAAATGCTGTAATGAGATCACAGTAATTAACTTTTAATTGGTTATTGGATTTATAAAAAACATTTCTGATGTCGAAGGCAGCCAAAGTGTAGATATTGCAAACCATTGCATAGCCAAAGTTCTGGTTTTAAATGTGGGCCCCTTGAAAATATAAGTGAATCCCTGCAGCCAAGAAAGACAAATTGTGGGACAAAGACGCCGCCATGCGCAGGATCAACGAAAAGATTGTGTGATTTTTTTCTTTTTGTGATTTTTTTCTGTGCACAGATGCGGTGTGAATCCTTTAGTAAGTTGTTGTGACGGTCTATAATTGAAGTTAGTTCTCTTATTCATAACATAGGGCAGTGCTCAATGCAACCTTTAGACTACATTTCATCTGTTTTGATGGCGTGGACTTACAGAGGCTTGGATCAATTTGGGGATAATTATAAAGAGATGGATAGATTTTATAGCATGAAAATGTCCGTATGTTATTGTTGACAAGATGAAATATGTGCTGAAATATAGCATCCTATTTATTTATTTATATTATATTATTGCTGTGGCTATGGGGAATTTTGTTTATTTTAGGAAATGATGGGGAGTGGGAGAAATTAGTTCTGGGAAGACACCTGTGTGAGTCTGTTTCCTCCCGTTACACCCTGTCGCTGTGAGTGATGCATTGACCCCCGTTGTCCTGTCCATGTGAATGACGCTCCTCCAGATCGTTCACCTTTGCTTTTGCAGCTTGTTCATCCTCGCACGCATTCAAGCCGTTTGGGGCACTTCACTCAGGGAATTGTGAGTGTAGGGGAAACATTTGCGTGTTCTTCTGCACAATAAAACTTGCTTAATGAATAACAGTTGGTGAAGCCCGTGAATTGCTTTTAGTTTATTGCCTGTTTTTTTTTGTCTTAATTACTGAGTAAAGAGTGTTTACGCTAAGTAGTTTGACGGTCAGACGCCTGCTTAATGGAGCAATACTGGTTTGAATGTCTAAGGATGGATTTATAGTAATTTGAAAGAGCAACTTGGAAAGATTGTTTGGCAAGCCTGTTAGACAATAATGTGCACTTTTGCTTGGAGGGTTGATAGAGGAAAATGCGTAATGAGAATTAGAATAGTTTGCAATGCGTGTATGAGAATAATTTGCATTGCTTGCATGTGTCTTTCTCTCAACACAAGCTTTTCTTAAATGTAGTTTTGCTCAAGACCATGGTGCAAATACCAACCCTGTTCAAAAGTCGAAACTTTCCCATAACAAAAGACAGACTTTTTGTTGAGAGCTAGATTGTATGATTTCATCATCAGGGTCTCCTGCTCCATCTCTTAAGTCAGTCCTGATGTTTCATATCCATCCCCTCGCTGCATTGCTCCCCCGAAACAATAAGCTGGCACATCCCAACCTCCCTCCCTGTGTCCCAGTTTACCGAGTGAGTGTTGAATTTCGTTCCCAAGAATCTGCTGGATCCGTGAGCAGGCATCTTCCCAGCCTACATTGTGGATCCAGGAATCTGCAGGCTGGTTAGATGGTTGTCACGTGTCTGGCTGTTGCGCACCGATACCGGGCGTTGACGCCCGCCAGGCCGCCTCGACGGATAACTTTGACAGCAAAGCGACTAGGCTCACTTTCTTGGAAGAATGGTTACCTAGCAACAAGTACTGGGGTCTCGTTTTTTAAAATTGCATGCTGTGTTTACAAGGCCCTTGTTTGGAATGGAAACGTTTTGGCTTCAAAGTGTGTATGTGTGGTTAGGGGACAGCTGCACCGACACGGCAGGGGGGGCTTTCCGTGGTCCACTCTGTGGATCAATACAACAAGCAGTGTTTACAAGGGGAGGAGGTGCTGGTCCAACAGGGGGAGGCCTTTCGATGTGTGACATGTTCCGTAACAGTCCGTCCAGACTGGCTCATCCAGGATTCTTGTCCTCACTCGTTCCATCCCTTTAAGCGCACCAAAAGAAAAGCAGGAAATGAAGCGTGGCCGCGCCATCTCGGACCATAAATCTCCGTCACTGTCAGGACTGAGACGCACAAGACTGCTTTAATTGTTACAATAAATGAGATGGATTTCTGCAGTTATGCGTCCTAAAATGTTTTTGCTCAGGTTTTTGTCTATGCGTGACCTTGTACTCAAGCATAACTCGGCACGAGCAATCCATTCTCATCCACTTCACTGGCTGCTGATGTCTCAAGCTGGCTCCCGAACCAGGCATTGACAAAGGGATTGTCTCCCAAGTTGAAAGCCTGGCGAGGAGGGCTCACGCATGTGGGTGGGGGTGCTGTGCTGGGTGAGTGAGGACGGGGGGAGGAGAGTCTCTTATTGAAAGTCCAAATGGGTCAGAGAAAGTCAGAGCTGCGTCTGAGGGGTTCTTTTATAGCTCTGGGTTTATGTGGTCGTCCCTCCATAAATTCTGCGTCTGCCCCAGACTGATGTCTTTAGCAGAGCTACTTTTATTTATCTTTCACATATTTATTTAAACATTTCTTTTAAATGTAGTTTTGAGTTGTTTTTCTTTTACATTTTATGAAGACCCCCCCCCCCCCCCCCACACACACACACACACACACACTCACACACATACAGCCACCCCCTGCTCTTCTTTGTCGCCTTGACTCCCATCTTTCTGGCCCAGTATTGCCTAACGTCACCCCCCCCCCCCCCCACCACCCACGCGTCCTAAGACAAGTCTCTAGCTAAGCAAAAGTGTGTTCTGTTGGACTAAGGAAAGGACTCCCAGCGTGAAAGGTGCTGGGGCTTTGAATGCAAGCCTGTCTCTTCGACTTAGATACAGCTGGTGTTTTGGCCTTAGGCTCCCGTCATACCCCCAGACTCGTTCAGAGAAAGGCCATGGCATTGTCCAGTCAGCGGAGTTGGTTGCATTTCGTCTCTGCTACGTTTGTGTGCGTGTGCATGTGTGTGTATGAAGTTGAACAAGACATGTGCCCTCAAGGGAAAAATGCAGCTGTTTTTTGTTAACACGCAACTATTGTCTGCTAGTGTTTCTATTTTTTTGTTAAATTGAAAAAGAAAAACAAATGCCGTTGTCAAGTAATGAAAGATCTAATCTATATTATTTGAAATAACTAAGACAAAGTATTGTGCTCTAATATGTAAACATTTTAGTTACAAATGAAACTTGTAAACTTGATTGTCTTCATTAAGTCCATTAAAACATTTGCTTTTGTTTTG
>JAVQJS010084412.1:0-10638 GCA_036024795.1 Galaxias rostratus | reverse complement strand
CAGATAGAAACTAGCTTGGTTAAATTGTTGCCGTTGTTAAGGTAAACACTAATGAACTAACCGTAGACAGCAGGGTTTCCATCAAAGTTGTAGGAGCTGAGATTCCTGAACATAAATATTTAATAGTGGTGTCAACTCTCTGTTTTAGCTGCATACTCTCCCGTCAATTGAAGTGTAAGTGACCACAAAATTTAATGTATACACGGGTTCTATTTGTTGCTATGACAACACCACTATGATGCATTGATGTCTGGAGTTCCAGAGTGATGTCACAATGCAGAACAGGATAAAGTAACACAAATCTCTGAAAGTAATAATATTATAATAATTATTATAACTATTTATTGCTGACAGACTATGTAACTTTGGCAGCAATAACCTGTAGACAAGGCAAGTTAAGTGAAATGACAAAAACTAAAATAAAAATATATTTAAATTTAAAAGATAATGCTTGTGTTACTATCTGACACACGACTTAGTCTGTCAAACATAAAACCTTGCAGTCTGTCTTCCATTGAGCCTCAGCAACACATTCTGCATTGTGTCTCAATGAGAAGATTGAGCCGTGGCCCCTGGTTAAATTCTGGAGCTACAACGACCACAAGGCAGTGGTCTGCAAATATGGGTGTCTCTCCAGGCTTCTTATCATAGCTTGGCGTGTAGTTGTGACACTGATTTGCGCCTTAGGCCAGGTGTTGTTATCACTGTGGTAATGTTGGACTGGGTTCTGCTGGGCTGGACTAGACTTGGCATGATTAAGATGGACTGGGATTGGTTGAGCTGGGCTGGACTTAGTTTTAGACCTGTAATCTCTTGATCAGATTGGCAACATAGTGTGGCTTTCTCCAGTAGAGTGGCTTATGAATTAAAGACATGTCCAGCTTAGTAGAATGGGTGATGGGTTAATGTTGTGTCCAGACCAGTAGAATGGTTTATGAGTTAATACCAGGTCCGGATTAGTAGAATGGGTTATGGGTTACAGACAGGGCCAGACCAGTAGAATGGGTTATGGGTTAAAGACATGTCCAGACCAGTAGAATGGGTTATGGGTTACACACAGGGCCAGAGTCTGCGTTTGATCATGGCTGACTGGAACAGAAAAAGCTGACTTGGGAGTGTTTGTTTTGAGGAACCTCAGGGTTTATTGTGAAGTGGTGTGTGGGTGGGGTTAGAGAAAGAGTTTCCCCATAGCGTATCGCTGGAAGAGAAATAACTCAATCATAACCAGTCTGGCACAGGACAAGAACACACACACACACACACACACACGCACGCACGCACGTACACACACACACACACACACACACACACACACATACACACACACGTACACACACACACACGCACACACACACACGCACACACACACACACATACACACACAGAATGCCATCTTGCAATCTTGCGATTGGAAGTCTTCAAACAGAGGACATGTCCTAACTTGTAACTCAAACCGATGTCATCTGAACCATTCTACCATCTCACCATCAGTAGAGACGGTTTCACATGCTGAGAATGGAGGAGAGGGAGGGCTGGGATCTGCTGGTTTAGACCGGCAGCTATATGTCACAATCAGGATCAGGTGGATATATATATAATATATAAATGTATATATATGTAATGAAGTACAACTGAAAATGACCATATGAATAGAATGTGAGTAGGATCAGCATTGTAAAAGTGGCGGAGCTGTGCAGCTTTTAAAAAAGGTCATGTTATACAGAAAGGCGTAGAAATATAGAGAATTGTTCACGTTATGTAATGTGCATAAATGTGACGCATATTATTGTCAAAGTATTAAAACACAGCGTGCGTGTGTACCAGCTGGTCTTTATTGGTATCAAAACACAGAGAGACAGGCAGACGGTTAGTACACAATGGGTTATACAACAGGGGTTACCTGAGCAGTCTCAGAATCAGTGCGTTTTCAGGTTAAAGAAAACGTGTGTGTGTTTTGTCTTCATGCTCTGAAGCGTACCGGGCAACCAGCCCAAAAACACACACGAGACACTTGCATCCTTTTGCCACCTACAGACATCAACAAAAGAGCTAAGCTTTCTGCACTCACACTAATAGAGGATGTTTTTTTATGTATGAGAGTGTGTGTGTGTGTGTGTGTCAGAGTGTGCGTGTGATTGTGTGTGTATGTGAGAGTGTGATGTGGTATCCGCTAGTGAGGTGTGTGTGGTGTTGGAGCGTGGTGTGTGTGAGAGTTTGTGTGTGTGAGAGTGTGTGTGTGTGAGAGTGTGTGTGTGTGAGAGTGTGTGTGTGTGTGAGAGTGTGTGTGTGAGAGTGTATGTGTCAGAGTGTGCGTGTGATTGTGTGAGTGTGTTTGTGTGGTGTCGGTGCGTGATTTTGTGTGTGTTGGTTTGCAGAGGTGGTAGCCCTGATTGCCTCACACTAGTAGGATGGAGTCAGAGGATGTTGTGACAGAAAGACAGTGCAACATAACCCCCCCCTCCTCCTCCTCCTCCACAGACAGAAAGCAGCCTCCATCATAAGCAGGCTTACAGCTAGCAGCCTCCCCACTGTGGAAACACACACACACTTCCTGGGAGTCAACAGGAAGCTGACCTTTATATCTTAATCGTCACGGGAGGAGAGCAACTGGAACGCATGGTAGTCACACAGAACCTTCCTTTAACACAAAACCTTCCCTTTACCAGTGAACCTTCCTTTAACGCAGAACCTTCCTTAAACACATAACCTTCCCCTTACCCGGGAACCTTCCCTTAAATACATAACCTTCTCTTTACCAGGGAACCTTCTCTTTACCAGGGAACCTTCCCTTTAACACAGAACCTTCCTTTTACCAGGGAACAGTCCCCCCTCCCCCCACCCCCCAGCAGTGCTGTCACGAGGAGAGTGGCCCTTAGTGAGAGACTGAGGAGGTGAGGAGGAGTGAGAAAGGGATGGAGGGAGGAAAGACATGTTTGTCGTCACACGTAAGAAAAATGACAAAGAGATGTATATACTGTATAATGTTACCAACAACGTCAGAAGAAGACATTTATATACTGTATGTTACAAACTTCAAAGGTTACACACATTACATTTGGAGTGGCAGAGACAGACAGACAGACAGAGCTCAAATTCAGTCACCTAGATGTAGTATCTAGCTGCTAATACCTCGTTGGGAATTCAAATCCCACATCATTCCTCAATACACAGACAACGACAACAAACTAGCGTGTTTGTTTTCAATTGTCTTTCCAAAAGCGTAAATCTGAGCTATGAGCTGAAACATAACATACATTCTCACTCGGACACGCAAAGCTAGCCAGAACATTGTAAGAGTCCCACAGGCAAAGGCTTGATCGTTCAGAGGCTCTGTCCCAGCCAGAGAGAGGGGGTTTGAGGCATTATGGCAGGCAGCACGAGAGCCAATGGAAGCTTAGCTCCAGGTGAACCTCTTGGTGGCTCTCCAAACAATACGGCTCTGGTGACTTCTCAAATGTAGTAACGTGGAGAAATTCAGAAGACCTGGTTTGTCTGATTATTTTATTTGATAAATCAGCAAAGGAAAGGGGGAAGGAAATACTAACTGCATGACCCTGTAGTGTCCCACTATGAGGTCATAGTGCCGTGTCGGAAAAGCTAAACCCACTGGCGCTGAAAGCTAAACAGCATCATGGGTTGAACCGGTCCCTGTCTGCTTCCCATTGGCCACGGCATGGGAGGCCCCTCCCCCCGTGTCAGAGGCTCCTCCCTCACCCTGAATGAGCGAGGCCTCCGTCTTCAGAAGACCCCGTTTGTTTGCAACCTGAGGTTGTTAGTAGCAGCTGTGGAGGTTGGCTTTGTTCAAAGAGCTAACCAGACGGGCGGTGTTTGTTTGGCTGAGTTTAGAGCAGCGGGTCATAACAGGAGATGCTGAATAAATACAACGCACGTAAAGTCGATACAAAATAAACATTATAAATAGTTTTCTATTGTCTTGAACATTATGTTTTAGCTATTTAAATCAGTGATTACAAAGCCGTTATTAGCGTGTGTCTATTTCTCCCACACACACACACACACACACACACAAACATCATCATGGACAATAGTATATTTCCAGCACATTTCACCTAAACACACATATACTCAAAAGTCGTTCTTTCACCTAATCTTTGTTGTGAAATCCTGTGCCATAAACCTGTGGAAATCAGACTTTGGTGCGAAACCAGTTCACGTCCGTCAACAACAGTGTCAATAAAAGAAAAAGACTGTTTCTGTTATAGTGCTTTTACATTCGGCTGTAACACGCCCACTTTCCCTCCATTGGAGGGGGGCGTGACCTTGTGCTGTCATGGGTCCATTTACTTCCTGGTAATTGTCCAATCCGCAGCTCCAGTATCTGTCCCTCTATTGGCCAATCTCTCTTCTTCATTCACTCAGGCAGCGAGAGACCAGCCAATGAGCCGGAGCTCCTCCGTCGCGCAGTCCCAGAGGGAGCCACTAGCCCCGCCCCCCTCTGCGTTTCAAAGGGGCCCCCCACAGCTGGTGGGCACCGCCAGGGGCTGACCCCCACAGTGTACGTGTGCCAGGCTGAGTCCTCCTTCCAGCGGGGGCGCTGTGGCCACGCTGTGGAGCTGCTGGAGGAAGAGTTTCCTCTCGTCCTCGGGGGTCTGTCCGGCCTGAGCCCGCACGATGCAGGTGGGTCGGTGGAGGTTCAGCATGTAGACCAGCTGCTGCTTCTGCTGCTTCAGAGCCTCGATCTGGGCCTTCAGCTCCGCGTTCACACTCTCCAGCTTCTCCGACTCCTGGACAGGACAGGGGGGGGGACAGGACGGGGTTCAAGTACAACGTAACACGCCTACCAACCAATCCACTGCTCAGTAGTATCACCATGCTGTATTATGTCATCCTTTCCACGTGAATAAACTGCAGACCCATTTTGATTGGCTCGTTTAGTCGCCCCTTCCTCCTCCTCCTCTTACCTGCTGAAGGCCATCGGTCTTCTCCTTCTTCTTGTTCCGACACTTTGCTGCTGCAATCTTGTTTCTCTCTCTCCTTCTTTTCCTCCTCTCGCTCTCTTCTGGGGTCGACTGAGAAAGAAACAGAGAACAAAAATAAATACAGTGAATGACTGAGTGAGTGAGTGTTGCCTTGTCTCAGTGTAACAGTGAGTGAGTGAGTGAGTGATACCCTGTCTCAGTGTGACAGTGAGTGAGTGAGTGTAACCCTGTCTCAGTGTGACAGTGAGTGAGTGAGTGAGTGTAACCCTGTCTCTGTGAGACAGTGAGTGAGTGAGTGAGTGAATGTTGCTGGCGTGTCTCACCTGTCTCTTAGTCCCCGCCACAGAGGGCTGGTCTGAGCTGGAGCTAGCGTAGTCACTGAGGTCGGCACTCAGCCCGTTGGACAGGCGCTTGTTCTGGATGGCCAGCCTCAGCTCATCCTTCACCATGGGGCTGAAGGAGGAGAAGTCGTCCAGGGTGAGCGAGCCCGGCGGGGAGAGGCAAGGCACCAGGGAGGAGGCGCTGATGTCAGAGAGACTGGGCCCAGGGTACTGCAGCATCATCCTGGGGGCGGAGAAACACAACCACAGACACACCGGGCTTTAGAACCATGTGCTGGAACATAGCCACAGACACATCGTTGGGCTTTAGAACCATGTACTGTAACACAACCACAGACACATCGAGCTTTAGAACCATGTGCTGCAACATAGCCACAGACACACCGCTGGGCTTTAGAACCATGTACTCCAACACAACCACAGACACCGGGCTTTAGAACCATGTACTGCAACACAACCAGAGACACACCGGGCTTTAGAACCATATACTGCAACACAACCACAGACACATCGCTGGGCTTTAGAACCATGTGCTGCAACACAACCACAGACACACTGGGCTTTAGAACCATGTACTGCAACACAGCCACAGACACACCGGGCTTTAGAACCATGTGCTGCAACACAACCAGAGACACACTGGGCTTAGAACCATGTGCTGGAACATAGCCACAGACACACCGCGGGGCTTTAGAACCATGTGCTGTAACACCACCACAAACACACAGGGCTTTAGAACAATGTGCTGAAACATAGCCACAGACACACAGGGCTTTAGAACAATGTGCTGTAACAACATCATCCTGAGAGAAGCCACATGCCAAAAGCGACATTATCCTGAAAGCAACATCATCACTGAAAAACAAGATGAGCAGCCCAACGTTTCACTCAGAAAGAAACTCAAGACTTAAGTGCGCTTCCAGTGTCATGTGAAAGTAAAACTAACCAGACAATCAGAAAGCTGATTTTGATGTGGCACTGGAGCCAGAAGCAGATTAAAACATTTAAACATGCTACATTTACTGACTGGTGGTTGTAGAAAGGTTTAACCTTCTTGTGTATTCATCAAACTTAAGTTATTTTGAAAAACAATGGCAAATCAAAAGGGGCTGAAAGAAACTGAAAGCGAACGTCGCAACACTGACAACAACAGGATGCCGGATAGCTAAACAAATACATCTGTGTTTGGAAAAAAACAAAAGCCTTAGCATTTAAATTAAACAGCAGAATGGCATAGCCTAAAGTAAGCTCATAAACAACGCTGCATCATTCCACATTCTAAGCGTAAACTTTACTAATCTCTTCCGCTATTGTTTCAGTCGGCAATACTTCTGATGAAATATCATATCACGATAGTAAAGCAAATGTAACATTCGCCGGTTTTAATAACGTTTTAAAATGACCTTTGATTACTGGCAAAGATCGGTAACCCAAGAGTAATTAAAAACTTTACCATGAATAGGTTTAAATACATTTAAGTCAGAACGCAGCACAGACATCAACCATCGAGTGTAGCAGCTTCTATTCAAATTTGATTCATGCCAAGACGTATGATTGCACTGTAGGTCAGATCAAATCGAGTCAAACAGTCAACATTTTCTCATTTGAAAACAGACTTGACCGAAGGTATGTGAGGAATGTTTGCTACATTCCTACAGGACCGCGTCACACTGGCGGATTCGATGGCAAACGATATGGGACGTTAAAACAAGGCACAACGAAACATTTGTCAACACCATTTTCAATAGCGTGCACAGAATCGAGTAAAATAAGTAATAGTTTAATTCACAAAAAACTGGTGGATCTTACTAAAACTGCGTTACGACGGCTTCTCTGTCTGTTTCAATGCAAGCGTAAACGCGTAGAGCGAATCCTAGAGATCGTACCGGTAACAACTTTAACAATCTACTTGCGCTACTGAGAAGCGTAGTACATCCCGACCATAAACGATAAACATTTTCTCAATAATTCACACATACCTGGTATTGTTTTCAATGAACAATGACGATTAACGTTTGATATGAAGGATTATCTTACAGTTCCACCACTATGCCGTTTCGTCTCTTGGTCCGTTAAGTTACAATTGTGACCCGACCCTTGCATCACCAGTATATATAGTAGTGACACAGTCATTTTACAAGGCTGGCTCAAGTGGGCAGGTCCAGGTGACGTCATACTATTTATAGCGCTTCTGTGGCCGTAGGCTTATTTGCAATGATGCAACTCCGCCCGTTTTTTGCGTGTCGTAGCTCGAGAGCATAGTGCCCTCCCCCTGAACACGCCGTAACATTCTACACAAATGAGAAAATAAATACACAATAAAAGAAAGACGTGGGATGTTATATCATATATATATTTATAGAAGTCTTCCCCTTTCTCCTGCACTATTTTTGATTCTTTTATATTTGTATTGCTCTCATTTAATTTGTTATGCGAACTTAATCTGTCGAACGTATTGATTGTTTATGATATTTATCTGAATTATTATCTTTCAGCATTGCTTTTAAGGATGTTTAATTGTATTTTCGTCATTAGTTGAAGAATGAAGTAGGCTGTGTGCCAACGCCCATAAGTTAGAAATGTACCCTAGCTAATTATTAAGTAATCCAGTGTCTGATCGTTTTTGTGTGTTGTGCGTGCGGATGTGTGTATGTGTGTGTGTGTGTGTGTGTGTGTGTGTGTGTGTGTGTGTGTGTGTGTGTGTGTGTGCAATCAGGATCAAGTCAAGGTGATACTGATAAGACAAAAGGTGAAAAGCCAGGTGTGTCATGTGACTTTAAACAGAACCACTTTTTTACACGCTTACATATAGGTCTGGGCATTATAATTCATGCGTGCTTTTCCGTTCCAGAGTACTCTAGGTCATTCGAACGTTTTCCATTCTCGCGGCTGTTCGCCACCTATTCTCTCGTGCTCCGCCAGTTCTGTTGTGACGGCTATCTAGATCAGTGTGTAAACAAGCTGGGAGAATCCATAGCAACCAGCGTTCACGCCCTAGCGACGGTCTGTAGCCTGGCACGGTGTATCTCTTCCAGATCCCTCCTGTCCAAACATGTTCTTCACAACAAACTACGAGCTACAGGCGTTTACTGGAGACAGTCAGCGGCAGTTTGGTGGAGGCAAAGATTTGAAAACTGCTAACGGTCAACTTCAGTCTTCTGACACGCCCCTTTTTAAACAAGGCACAGCTAGAAAACAGACATTGTCTGAGTTGGACATAAATACATACAATAACAACAACAATAATCCACACACCTGCACGCGCGTGCACGCGGAGACATGCTGTGGTTTAAAAATTATACGAAGCTAATAATCTCCCCCACGGCGATCCCTGGGATAAACCATTTCATCAAGTTCCCACAAAGGCTGAGCTCTTCAGCAGTTTGCTAAACTGTCCCCTACCCTAACACAAAGTTGATCGTTGACCCCGCTCCCGTCCTCACGCGACATTCTTGTTTTTATAGAGTACATTATATTTTCTCTTAATCTGCATCGGTTCTTTGCTTTTTTCATAAACAGACACAAACTTATGTCTGAAAGGTTAAAGGTCAGAGGAGACCCTCAGAAAAATATAACCTAGTTTAGCATGCTGAGGTCGTTGGGATGTCAAAAAATAACACAACTCAAATGTTTGATTACAACAAGGTAATATTTCATTATTTTCATAAAAGGAATATATGTATATATATTATATGACACGTTAGTAGGCCTACATATACTAACACTAGCTAACACTAATTACAAGTCTATAATAAGTTATACCGGGTTGATAACATACAACTAGTCTATAACGTTTTTAAAAATGAGGTTCCAATCGTCTAATTGCATTTTGTGCAGGTTTCCATATTACGGAGAAGGTCAAAAGGTGTCGTCGTGTCCTTCGTAGGAGTTTCAACTTTCCCTTCTCTGTCTGGAGCTTATCCTTATAATCGGAAACGAAAACAGTGGTGATGGCTCATCCCCTAAGTTTCATTATGTGTTTGTCTGTGTGTGTGTGCGTGTGTGCGTGTGTGTGTGTGAGAGAGAGCGAGGGAGAGTTTGTTGAACGAAGATAACTATGGTCTTATTCCAATGTGCACAGGGTCAGACATTCAATGTGGAGGTAAAGATTTAACACATTGCGTTACGACGATCTTACATACAAATGAACCCTACACGACATGCATGCTATAATGGCTTTACAAAGTTCTATCAACTTCGACAATTAGATTGATTTAAGTTTTTTATCGTCATTAAGTATTTCAACTAGGTCCCTTTTTTTATTTAATATTTTTATAATCGCACAAAGAACCAAATTACTTATTTAATTCTTCAGCCAGCACGCTATCCTCCGCAGCCTAGATCAGGCCAGCGAAATGAATCAAGGAGAGACCGCCACGCCACTTGTCATTCTTGCAGGGCGCGGGTGACGTCATCCTTTCCGGGAAGTGTTGCCGCTTCTCGTCCTTTCCTCCAGCATTGTCGGTTAGTCGCGTGGAAGCTGGGAAAACGAATCAGAATGCCAACCGGCCTTCACGAATATCGCGCGACAAAGGATAAGTGTTAGAAGTAAAATGTAAAAAAAAAAAAAACTAATAAAAAAAGAAGTGCTCGGAAGATAAATAGAATACACCAAGCAATAATGATATCGTTGAGGCGCTTTCGATCTGACTCATTCAAAGCCACATTCCAGGAACGTTCCGACGTTATTAGTAATTGCTGGAAACTCTTCACGGGTTGCCCCGAGAAACGATTATGCCTTTGTAGCCTAAACATGATGCGACTGAGATAATGTTGTTTAGCGTATTTCTCATTTTAAGAAAGAGAGGGAACGGAAGATGTTTGGATAACCGGTGGAAACTGAAAAATTAGGTCATTGAAACAGAAGGACGGAAGTATATAACATCTTCATATTATTTTATTGGCTAAATGTAAATTAAATAAAACAAGTGTTATTCTGTCAGGAATACAGATTTCAACGGTGCCGTCTTTGCTGTAAATGACACCACCGGAATAAGCTGAGTGAGGGTGTAACCGTTGCACCATGGGCGTTCTTTGCAGCTTTGTTAGTCAATCGGTCAGTAACAGGCAGTCAGTCATTAAATTAGTCAGTCATTCAATCTGTCAGTAACAGGCAGTCAGTCATTAAATTAGTCAGTCAGTCAATCTGTCAGTAACAGTCAGTCAGTCATTAAATTAGTCAGTCAGTCAATCTGTCAGTTTCAGCGACTCAGTCAGCCAGTCAATCAGTCAGTTACAGTCAGTCAGTTACAGCCAGTCAGTCAGTCAGTCAGTTACAGCCAGTCAGTCAGTCAGTCAGTCAGTTACAGTCAGTCAGTTACAGTCAGTCAGTTACAGTCAGTCAGACAGTCAGTCAG
>JAVQJS010084386.1:0-33223 GCA_036024795.1 Galaxias rostratus | reverse complement strand
CCATGTTTTTTTGACAAATGGCTTAAATTTGTAATAATCAAAACTCTTTGACAGGACCAAAGAAAAATTATAATAGAAAATGGACAAACGGAAAGAAGAACATTGTCAAAGCATTGCATTAGACAAATGATAGATGCTAGGATGGATACAGAAGCAGGTATAGATCAGAGGGAAGCTCACCTGGCAGTAATGGCTCCCTGGAGTCCAATACCTGATGGAGATTTAAGTCAGGTTAGAAATTAATCCGTTCCCCCCACTTCTTTTTCACTTTCTTTCTTTCTTTCCTTCTCACATCTTTCCTTCTCACATAGCACATACAACCATGTGACAGGTGCCATATGCAGTTAGCAACCAAAAGGGCGTCAGATTGGAGTCGGATTTGGCTTGACTGACGGAATTCAATTACAAACCGGCATCTACTGGGTAGTGCCCTAGTAAAGTCAACAAGTCCGCTTACCTCATAGGTGGTTCCCGCCCAGAACTGCCTCATTTCACCTCTGCGCCAAGCTACCAGAGCTGCAGTCAGTAAGGTGAAGGGCACAAGGTAGAGAAGAGCAGGCTGGCCCATGCCAGACAACAGCATAACTGCAAATGTTACAATCATGCCACACAGGTAGGCTGCAGGGACACACAAAAAGAGCCAAAGACACAGTAGAGTTAGCCTTATACCCTATATGGTTTCTACTGCTATGACTGCTATTTTGAGAATACAAATCTTATAAATATTACATCTAAATTAACTGTACTGTTAGTTACCTATGCAGGTGGATACAAAGTATATCTTTTTGGGGCTGTTGTTCCAAACGTCAAACCTGCTGCAAAATGCCACCAACAGACCTGTTGAATCAACCAAAGCAATTCAGTTACTGGAATTATTTAAGGCTCTTTGACACAAAACCATTGCGGAACATTTTATATAGCCTGACTTTTAATCTGTGTGAAACAATTGCCAACCTAAAGCATCTAAATGAGCAGGCTAAATTCGTTTTTATTTACCTGGCACAATGATATCTCCATATCCCAGAATGGAGAACTGCATCCCACAAAGGTTCTGATTCCAGGCTGAGAATCGAGGCACACGCATCACTACTGGCAGCTGAGGAGAGAAAATGCGTCACAGTAAGCGCCAATGACTTGCTAAATGTTATGTGTATGCTCACGATATAAAAGAAAAAAGTGGTTCAAAAAGAGGCAGATAAGACACAGGTCGTAACTAATGACACAAAGGCAAGTGAATCATTAAATTGCACAAGGTCTCCAATGCAATCCATCAACTGATCAGCTGGATTCTTTTAGTGTCTCGAATGATACACATTCCAGCTTTCTCCTGATTGTCACGAAAGTGTGTAAACAATAAAGCACACAATGCTTTAAAAGAAAAAAACTAATGTGGGCACAAGATTAAAAACTTAAAACACGGACTACATCTGGCAAGTGGAAATCGCAGGTTAGTACAGCCAAATGTATACAGGGAACGTTGACGTACTCTTCATCTAGGCTAGAATAATGTGCAAGACAAAAATGTATCTGGGCTTTAGGTCTGTCTATGCACCCACATACCACCACCCACACCCAGATGTAGTAAACAGCAAGGAATAGGTGGGTAAGGAGGTGGGCCTTACTTTCTCATATGGTGCTGTAGGTTCCGCAGGTACCTCCACCATGTTACCCTGCGTCTATGACAGAGCCCACCCCATCCCAACGCACAGTCAGTCAGTTAATAAATCCATGAAACCCAACCGTACAATTGTAGTGAATAGAACAGAACGAGACTTTTTCTAGTGCGCCAAGGCTGCCTCAAAGAGCCCTAGACTGTTGGTACAAACAGCAAAATATAGACTGAAGTTCTAGTGGCCTTTCTTTGACAGGCAAAAACAGTACCAACACAGGCTCACGCAGTTAGTGAGATTTTATAAATCCTATTTCTGTAGAATCCAAAGAAACCACTCCCAGACGCATCGACCAACCTGATTATGAATGAAGCCAAAACACATACACAAATATCACAAGCAAAGTTGTGTTGCGAAACAGTGAGAACTTACTTTTTCTCCAGATGCATCTGGGCCCAGAGCAACCTGCACCATGATGCTCACCCCATTCTAGTGTGAGAGAAAAGTGAATGTGTCTGGGATAAGTCGGTCTGTAGCCAACTGTGATAGGCAAGTTAACAAATTACAAAGACTGTCAGACCAAAAACATAATCTAAAAGAAGTAGAACCAACCTTTGTGAAAAAAGGAGTGATGAAGACGAAGAACACGTCATACACAAGGAGGAGGCTCAGTAGAATCACACAGATCTGTTGGAACACAAGGGGAGTGTGAAAGAACAACAATCCCATCAGAATCATGTCGGCTTTCATCAAGAAGTACTAGGGTGTTACCTTGAAGTTCGAGAGGTTGATGGTTTTCATGAAGTTCAGACAGAAGGCAATACCCAGAAGATCCTGCAGGATCCAGATCCATCTAGAAATACACAAAACACCAGGCTCTTGTTGACTTTTCATCATATTGTAGGCGGCTCAATTTGTAGGCTCATGTGTGTGCATTGTTTTGTATGTCTTTTGATCTCTGTAGGGTATAGGCCAATGCAAACAAGCTGTCAATTCAATTAACCAATGAACAGTGTTCATAGGTGATAGAGCACACAGTTCAAACTGTGCTTACTGAAAATTTGACACCAGAGTGGGGCCTCCATACTTTTTGTTCATTTTAAATAATATAATACATGGAATGCCATCCCAAATCAAAATGGAGTGTGAAGTGTTGAAAGTTGGTCTTTGCGATGTGTTTGATGTGGCCAAGTATTTTGTGTGTTCCAAGCATTTTTGATCTCTTGGTAGACAAGTGTATATTCAGTGCAGTGTCTATGCCAACACCCTGTATATACAATGTAGCTGTTTTATCATCGTCAAATGCATTCCACTGAAAAATTTACAAACCATAGAAACGAATGTCTCCAACTAGTGTTCGATCAATATTTCCCTCTCCACTTACATTATCCATCATCATTTGCTAAGGTAAACTGTTGAGTGTCGCTTTTGCTTTACAACGAAGCATTTGCCGCAGTCAATGAGCTGGACAGCTGGTGGAAACAATGACCAAAACAGCCTACTCACTCAAAGCATGACGTTGCACCTTCTGTGTTTGTGTGTTAGTTTACAACTCTTCAGACAGTTTATCCAAAACCACATTATTTGGTTCCACACATGACATTCTCTAAATGGTGACGTGACTGGAGTATGCACGGCTATATTTGTGCAGACAGTACCTGTCTTCGTTCCTGTAGAAACCCCAGACCACAGCTATGCCGATGCACAGAGCCGCAAGTAGCAGAGACCTCACTGAAAAGCCTTTACCGTGAACTGAGAAACTGTAGAAAAACAAACACACACACAAAAAAAGCGGGAACGTCACAGAGACTTCATGTCAGTCTGCTACAGAGGGACTTACTCATATAGCTATTTTGGGGTGCTGGAAGAGCATGTGGTACTTCACAAGCATAACTCATAATTTCCAAACAAAAGTAAGGATGACTTGTTTTATGTAAAACAAGGACAGGTGTCTCTAGATCAGGAAAATGGGGTAATAGTGTGGTCAATGGAGCAGACCGGTACAGCACATACCTCAGAGTGCCGCAGCCCATCCTGTCCAGCACAGCGTCTAGACAACTAAACAGTGCAGAGGCAGAAGCCAGGCAGAATATTCCAATAATGAAGTACACTGAAAAGCATACAATAAAGTAAATACCATCAAGACATCATACCTGGGTATTGCACAGGGAAAAATTGTTCAGATTGTTGTGAGATCTTTCACACACTCACCAAGAACATTATAGAAGAAGTACATAAGGACAAGCATCCCACACATTAGACCGACAAAGATAAACACTTTAAGAGGAGAGTAAAGGGACAGATCTCCACTCTCTGTCTTGCCCTCTCCAGCACCACTAAACGACAGGCCTGCGCTTAGTCTGTCTCTGAAAGAAAAACATACAAAAACAAACATGTTCAAAACCATTCCAAATTGGTGGAAAGACTGAAAAAGACAACCCTGTAATCTCTTACCTCTCACATGTCCCACTCCAGTAGCCTCCCATGGTTACAGTGAAAATGGCAATTATTAGCATGACCATAATACTGGGATCTATCTTGTAGGGCACCGGGGCATATAGCTTTGCCTGCAACACCTCACCAAGCACCTATGAACAGAACGATGCACACTTTCTAAATACACAGCAAATTAATATAAACTAAAACAACCATAGCTTGTTTCTATATATCAGTGGGCCTGAGACAAATACATACCAGCTGGGCATCCAGAAAGTCCCTGTACCTCATAAGAGCCAGAGGAATGTGAACCTTCTTATACTCAGACTCATTGGCAGACGGGGTCGTCTGAAGAACCAATCAGATGTCAACACAGCAAATCACAGTAAAAGATTCCATCAAGAAATATGTTCCAACACACAAAATGGCAATGTAATAAAAAATCCTACCATTGATGTAGTACTTGCAATGAGAAGGGCAACAGCTCCAAGGTCTTGTGCAACCAGAGCCTTCTGGCTGAATTCACACTGTCCTCTCATCACAACAACTGCCTTACCCTTAATATCCATTGAATTGACACCTGAGCTATTGCACAACTGGGTGGATGTCAAGTTTACCAGTGGGTATTCCTCCTAGAAGAAAGTTACCCATTAAATAATGAGGAGGGTATTAAAATAGATGAATTAATTTGAGCTCTCATAGTTCACAGCTCACTTCTGTTTACAGTGTATCCAGCAAGTATTCACACTCCTTCACTTTTTCTATATTTTATTGTGTTACAGCCTAATTCAAAAAGGGATTAAACAAAAAAACATTCTACACTTGATAACGCAAAATGACAAAGTGAAAAAAGTTTAGCTTTGCTTTTGCAAATGTATTCAAAATTTAAATATTTAATATCACATGTATGTATGTATCACCCTTTGCTGTGACACTCAAAATTAAGCTCAGGTGCAACCCATTTCCACTGATCGTCCTCGAGATGTTTCTACAACTTGATAAGTCCACCTTTGGTGAACTCAATTAATTGGACATTATTTGAAAAGGCACGCATTTATATAAGGTCCCACCATTGACGGTGCATGTCAGAGTTAAAACCAAGTTATGAAATCGTAGGAATTGTTTGTAGATCTGTGAGACAGGAAATGTATCGAGGCACATATCTGGGGAAGGGTACAAAAAATGTGGGGTACAAAAACAAAAAACAGCATTGAAGGTCCCAACGAGCACCGTGATCTCCATCATTCGCAATGGAAGAAGTTTGGAACCACCAGGACTCTTCTATAGCTGTCCGCCCGGCCAAACTGAGAAATCCGGGGAGAGGGACATTGGTCAGGGAGGTGAGGAACCCGATAGTCACTCTAAGAGAGCACCTTCCTCTGTGGAGATGGGAGAACCTTCCAGAAAGACAGCCATCTCTGAAGCATTCTACCAATCAGGCCTTTATGGTGGAGTGGCCAGACAGAAGCCACTCCTCAGAAAAAATCATATGACAGCTTGCATGGAGCTTGACAAAAGCACCTAAAGGACTCTCAGACCATGAGAAACAAAATTCTCTGGACTGACAAAACCAAGATTGAACTCTTTGTCCAGAATTCAGGGGTCTGTCTGGAGGAAACCAGGCATTGCTCCTCACCTGGCCAATACCATTCAACAGTGAAGTGTGGTGGTGGCAGCATCATGCTGTGGGGGTGTTTTTCAGCACCAAGAACTGTGTAACTAGTCAGGAGCAAGGGAAAAATTAATGCAGCTATGTACATGAGAGATTATTGATGAAAACCTGCTCCAGAGCACTCTGGGCCTCAGACTAGGGTGAAGGTTCACCTTCTAACAGGACCACCCTAAATACACAGCCAAGATTACAAAGGAGTGGCTTTTTGACATGTCTGTGAAAATCCTTGATTTTCCTGGCCAGAGCCAGACTTGAACCCGATTGATCATTGAGCTTGAGACAATCTGGAATTATCTGAGAAACTGCCCAAAATACGTCTGACGTGCTAGTAACATAACAGTATCATAGTCAAGAAGACTTGAGGCTGTAATTGCTGCAAAAGGTGCTTCCACCAAGTATTGAGCAAAAGGTGTGAATACTTAAATTGATGTAATATTTCATGTTGAATACATTTGCAAAAAAATGTATAATTACAATTAAAAATAATTTAATTAAAATTAAAAAAAATAACTATTCTCACTTTGCTATTCTATGGTGGTGACATTTTTTTATTTAATCAATTTTGGAATTGGGCTGTAATACAATAAAATGTGGAAAAAGTGAAGTGGTATGAATACTTTCCAGATGCACTGTATGTGTAGTCTGAACTGACGGCCTTATGTGTGTGCGTGTGTTTAACAATTATGTATTTGTTCACTGTGGGCTACTTACAGTGTCTAAGGATTCTGGCAGAGGGGTCCATGAAGAATTGTAGACAAGGCAGTACTCTTTACTGGTAGGGCCATTTGAAATGTGTAAAACTGCTTCTTGACAGTTTATCTGTGGATCAACATATTTCTATTCCAGTGATCCTCACATGGATCGAGGTTTGGCAAAAACGTTAAGCTTAAAACCCCAGCCTAGGCACGGGTACCAAAAACAATATATAAACTGAAGGCAAAAGAAAAGGAGAAACAGCCAGCAACAGCTGACGTAAAAACGGCCTTGCAGGTTTTTTTCGTTTGTTCCTAATTGCTAACGCTAGCTTACAAATACTAAACCCAATTAGCCAGTCTCACTTTACAGGCTTAAGTCATGATAAATTAAATATAATTATGCATACCCCACTGTGAAATAGCGGAGCTGAAAACCTCTATTAAGTATATATGATGGATTATGAAATATGAAATACATAACTGAAAAACACTAGCAGTGGCATAACGATAAGTTTAACGTTACACTGTTAGCTGGTATTAGTTGCACTTTCATTTGCTTTGCGAGTAATTAACTTATATAAACACAGACAGCAAGATTTTCTAAAAACGAGTTTGTATTGGACTATCTGAAGCTGGTCAACACCACAGTATAGTAAAGTTATGTATGCATAATTAAGAAACTAACCATTTTGGCAAGCTAACACAAATAACGTTAGCGAAAATCTGCTTACCCTTGATGACAAGAATATGGTTGACAAAACAATAGTTTTAAAAAACATTGCCATTTGTAACATTCGTGGTCTTATGTTGCTTCTTGCCGTTAAATGGACAGTTACATGAAGATCTACTGTCAATAACAATCAAGTTAAAGACACACAACTGTTTGTTGCCTAGCAAGCTTGCTATTTATTGTGGGTCCGCTGACATTTCCAACTCCTAAATCAATGATTTTGGATGAGTTTCCTTCCTGTTTTCAGCTATACAAGTTTCTGGTGTCCTCAACAAGGAGTACAACCGAAGTGCTTCTACTCCTTTGTACAAATTAAGACCAAACCATCTGTTACAACAGTCTAGCTAGACAATAATTACACAAATAGAAAGACGGAAACGATCAGTTTAAAAAAAATATATCGCAATTTATTACAATTCCATCAAGAAAAATATTTTTTTATAAAAAAAAAAAACATCGTTGGGGAAGCATTGTACAACAAATGTATTATCCAGTGTGCACTACTCATTTCAAGTTTGTAATAAAACAGCATTATTTACTTCTGAAAGAAACCAGCAGGAGTATATTCTAGAACAAATTACTGAACTTTCTTATGTATGTCTTCTGTAACGAAATTGTAAATATGTTTCCAATCTATTGAGTGGCCCAGCCACATAATTTTTTTTTTTTTTTTTTTTACAGATCAGGTAATAAATACAGCTATGTAAATGGCCTTTAAAAGTATACAACGCATCTGAACCTTTTTTATTCGTTTACAAAGTTAAGTTGGCCACTAGAAAAACAACAGTGGATACTTGAACAGTGATATAGCTTTGCTCCTGAGTCTCTTTTTTTTCAGAGAAAATGCAGGCAATTGATAGCAGTGCTTTGTTAAAAAATATAATTATATACAACATTCTGGAGAAATGGTTTTAAGTTGGTCCTCTCCAGGCCAGACACTGCTTTTTGAAAATATCTCTTCAAATCAAAAACATTGATTTGCAGGTCACACAGGCTTAATTGACAATCTGTTACAAAAAGAATGCACATAGAAAGATTCAGTGACGGTTCCAATTAGGTGAGAACAATTTTTAAACTATTTTATAAGATATATACATATAGAATTTGTACTTACCTTATTAAAACTCAAACCTTCTGAACTCTCTTGTCCATAGCCTCCTTTAGATTTCATCTGGGCCTGAACACAATCCACCTATAAATAGATTACAACATTTATTTTTTGTGTCCCACAAGTACTTGGAGAAAAACTTACTTGGTTCTATAATGATTTTAATCTACTATTTGCCAATTTTGCTGCTTTCATCAGTTTCTTCCGAATAATTTCCACTACAGCCATTCTGACATTTAATCTATACACGTTTTAGTCGATCCGACAAAATATCTGCACATTTCTATTTGAAATCATTCCGAATTGAATGATCCCTAAAAATATTTAAGGCATCTTTAGATAATTCTTAAGTAAATTAATGAACTAAACAAGGGATTGACACAAGTATAGTGTGTGTGTGTGTGTATATACATTTTCAAAAGTTGATCCCCCAAAAGATCTGCTTCTGAAATATGATTTTAGTTTACACACAGGAACCATTTCTAAACCAAATAAAAAACGTATAGTCTAGTTCCATCAATGTGTTTTAATAGAATGTTATCTTAAAACTTGGCAAACAAAGTCTTCAACGGACACCGGTTGGTTCAGTTCAAATTTCAAGTCCCTTGCCCACATCTGGTAAATATGTTATTAACCGTTCTCATAAGCCTATAGCTTTCTTTCTTTTGACACCGGTCTCCAAGCTCAAGTCTAAATGAAAGTATGTGATTGCACTAAAAATGGGAGAGCTGTGCATTTTGAGCTCACATTGCAGTGGCTTCTTAGCTCTCGGCAACGTACACTTTTTACATCACCTCCAGTGGAGAGCTCAGTGAAGGGCTGTAAAATATTCTCAAAATCCAGATTACTCACTGGAACGGAGACACCGTTCCCACTGGGACTGACTCTCGCTAGTTGTAAATCGGTTCTCGCTGGTTGGGATCTGTAATCATCTACCAGGAGTGAGTTGCATCTTGGCCACACTAGGGGCCCCAACCAATCAGGTCAAGCCTACTTTCAGTAACTCTTGGTTCTTGTCTATTTGTTGGTCCTGGCATGAAGTTGAAATCATTTAAAGTAGCATCATCATGGTATCTCTGTACTTTTTTGTTGTTCTGAATTTTACTTGGCCATGGAGGTACAGGTTCCTCCATAAAGTACAACACCTTTGTAATCCCTTACAGCTCAATTGAAGAATAATTTATTTGCACATAAACGTATTTAGATTTTGAAACGTACTAATCTACTCTTTATTAAGTACGATTTTCATGTTTTGATTTTTTGCTTTATGATTAATCATCTTCATGCAGCTTTTAGCATAACAAATTATGTTGACAACATGACATGCACTCTGGTCTAGTTTAGAAAAATTGATAAACAATTCTGGTTGATTTTTAAAAAATTAATTATATATTGTCATATTCATCCGAATCCAGGGCCTTGGTGCTGAACACCGATTCCTGTTTTTTCCTCAGACTTCAATACAACATAATAACATTCGTAAATGTATCAACTTAAAGTCTGAGTTGACATTGATGCTCCTGATGTTTTGATTGTATTAGAAACATGGTTGAAGAAGTCCATCCCAGGCAAGGAAGTGGTTTAAATTCATTATAATAGGCTTCTTTAAGATAAAATCTTCTAGATGGGGATTTATTGTTTATGTTAAAATATTTTTGCAATGTTCCCATTTTATTCTAAATCCATAACAAAACAATTGGATATGCTCAAAGTTGAAATTACACACAGACCGCCTGCAGCTCCTGTAACTACACAAGTTGTATAAGGTCGATCTCTCGCACCCTATACAAACAGTTTACTTCACTTTAAAAGGTGATTTGAATTAAAGATATGATGGCACAACATAATTCAATTGCTCGGCACATTGATCATCTACAGTTGTTACTGAGCAGAGCAGTATCTTCCAATAATTTTAGATCAAGATAGCGAAGGGTGTCTTCTGTTGCCAGGGCTAACTCATTCCAGTATGCAGCATCCCATTATAGGAACAAATTGCAACATGGGATGAATTATTCGTATGTTGCTTTGCATGCAATCGTCAGCTTGATTAGTTGTGACTGACTCCTGTACTTGCTCTTAAAAACACTTGTTTTAGCTAAATGTCAGCACATTTTAATAATATTGGAGTGGTTGCTTGTAATTTTGACTGCACTCGGCCAGGTTGTTACTGGCAAAAGACAACTTGCTCTCAGTTGACCTACCTGGTAAAACAAAGATAATGATGTTGTTTACGTCATTAAGTTGTGTTCCAACTTGTCCTAAAAGCACATACCGATGACAGTCCTAGCCCCATATCTCCGGAGCCCACATGTGTGGTGTGAACAAAGTTGGTTGGTTCCCCGATCATGGAGCGGTCTATTCGCCGTCGTCTCTTCTGAAAAAGCAATAATTTTTGCACTACATTAGTCTATACTAAGCCTGTGATAGACTGGCAACTTGTCCAGGGTGTACCCTGCATCTCGCCCTGTGTCGGCTGGGATGGGCTCCAGTCCCCCAACACACCTACAAAGGATAGGCAGTATAGCTAATGTATGAATGGTTAGATGGATGGATGGATGGATGGATAGTCTATACTAACAAGCCAGTGTTAATTTTGATATGTTTTTTTTATTTTGTGATATTCTTATTCCTGTATATTTGTCTCTGTCCTTTACATTTTGTCATGTCACTCTGATAAATTTTAATTCAATGACAAAATGTTCAACAAATGTATCCAACAAATATAGACATTTGTCATTATTGCCCCTGTCTTTTAAAATGCTGATATAACAGGTAAATAATGTGTTATAGTTAGTCATAGTTTCTTTAATCGAAACTTACGGGTTGTGGCTGTTCTGCAATGCAACAGCTGAAACAAATCCAGAATTCAGTCATTCTGACACTTATACAGTGGGCACAGCGGCTTCCTCCCCCTGCTTACTCCTCTCGGTCTTCCTGTTCGTCTTGCAGGCAATGCCGCAAACACAAGTCGAAGGCTGATTAAAAACATACACCAGCTGCTGATTGCTCTGTAGAAAACATAAGTAAAACATAAGTAAAACAGACAGTTTCGTTAACCAGTTTCGTTAACCAAAAGCACTGTTTTGCCACAAATACACAAACATTTTTTATTTATTGTTTTGGCCTGTAAATTACTGACAACGTGTCTCACCCAAAAAAAATATTGTAATTTAGACAATTGCACAAACTGGTCCAAAAATAATCATTCACAGGACACTGTGGCTTGTAGGCATCTTAGAGTCCGTCTCCGTCTTGCCATTCATTATATGACCAAGTTTTAGGCAAAGCTGAAAGTTGACAGAGGAAAAAATATCTGTAGTATTTCATTTCCTGCTGTTGTGCAGGAAATGAGTGCATAGGCCCATGCACTATACTGAAATCAATGCGCTTCACGTTCAACTCATTAGCAGTCTACCTCAATAGGAGATAAGTTTCAATTTGATTAAATGCTTTTCAGATTTGATCTAACTAAACATAATAGTTATTATGATCGAACACCATCAGTCCAAGCAATATGGAACCATTTAGGTTAACAGGTTGATTTGAAAAAGATTAACTGTCAGGTTTAGCTTCATAAGTAACTAACGCAAGACATTCAACGCAACAAGCTCGGTCAACTAATAAATCCTGTTCCATGTCTTGTCGGTAAAATCTCGAGATTAACATTATTCCAAAACGTTCCGGCTATGAACTAGCTAGCTAAGCACTGTGCTAAACAGTATGGTTGGTTAATGTGGAATAGTAATAGTTGGCTAGCGAACTTGCTCGCTTAGCTAACTTAACTAAGACCCCAGTTAAGTCAGCTACAATTAGCGTAGCCAACAATAAGTAGCTAATCGTAAATTTACGGGAAAAGTTGAACTTGTTAAAACAGTGAGTAACTATAATTGACGTTTACCTCCTTAAAATATGTAGCCTTGTATTTAGATACTTGTGTTGTGTTCGGTAAATACTTACCGAATGAATGGAATGGAATTTCCTTTTACGGTTCTTTTCCGAATTTGACCAAACTATCTGCAGGCTGAACTTCCCCAAACTTGCGCTCGACCAACGCTTCCTCTTTCTTGAAGCATTGACTGCTGGGATTTAGTGTTGCTGTCACAAAATGTTTTTTCTTTATTTTCGCCAACACTACTAAAGAATCATACAAATTTAAGTACATAGCCTACTAAAGACAATACATAGGCCAACTGTTTATCACAAAATTGTGTAGAATTGTTTGCACATATTTCCCGAATAAATGTACCCTAAGATAAAATTTACACAAACGTCCCAGCAGATGGCACTAGCAGATTCATAATAAAAGTTCCAACTTACATTGGCCATCGGTCATTTGATTTACGCAGCAAATTATCATCAAAACTTTTGGAAAAACCTGCTGCAATTGTATTGCACACTGTGCTGGCAAATTATTATTATGTTCTATAAACAGATCATTCTCACATCGGTGTTAAGTGAAAGACCTTGATAAAAAAAGCTTTTCAAAACATTTGATTAAATAGGCATATTTGGTAGACAAAGGCCTCTTTGACATACAGTTGTAAGCACATATTTTCAAGGTGTACCTAATTTGTAATTACTGTGATTAAGGATATTTCAACACTTCAGAAACATAAGATATCGCTTGTTTTTGGAAGGCCAGTGCAGATCGTGCAGTACCTGGGACACAGTGTACCATTACAACTATTCTCAGGCCCCAACCATCTAGCAAATCAATGTTACAACTATCACACTGGTAGGAAGAAATACTAGCGGATACCTTACCTTCTCTCACTTAAATAATTACAGTTCAGACAGATACAACTAAACCAAAAGACAGAGTGGGCTTTCCTCCTATGAGTATAAGAGTAAATTAAGCTGTTCTGTCTGGAGTGATGTCAATCATATCATGTGCGCTGTGTCTGTTAGGCAGTTTCATGGAGTCTTTTACTCGTGTTGTTGGGATAACTTCACCAAAGACACAATTTATATCTACTTCCGTTGTTAATCAAATTTGCATATAACAGCTACATTATATAGACATTCAATTGAGGTTTGGATTCAAAATATTATATTTTTATTTAATCCCAAACTCAGAGTCAAACGTGAGCGAAGGTCCTTCCATTTGTATAATTTTAAACTTTGAAAATTTGCTGAGGTTACAAAAGTGCATCAAACTTATATCCAGAAAACGCAAAACATTTCAGGAAGAAACTCACACAAAACCTGATCAATATTTAGGAAAGTCATTTCGAAAGAAAGGCTTGAATAGCCAAAGGCAAGCTTGAGCGAATTTAAAGCCTTTTCAAATTGGGTCTTCGACTTTATTATTTTTATTTTACAGGTCAATGCCTCAACTGTATTTCCTTTCGTTAAAAAATAATATTTGTTTCGAAAGATAGAACTATTATGTTATCCCTCTCATAAACTTTACCTTGTTACATTCTCATAACACAGTATGGAACTGCATGCCTACATTTAGCATGAACTTGTCATAGATCCATACAGCGATCCATATGTATGAGTATCTATTTGTAATAATTACATCGATTACATTATCAAAGTTGTTTTTTCATCTTGTGTTAGCTATAAAAACCAGATTCGCAACATCTTGCCCACAAGGAATAGGCGGGGTAAGTGTTCATGCACGTTGATTGGTTGTCTGGCTCTGTTTCCGCTGGACCTAAGTGTTTATATAGCCAATCACATTTCTCGAAGGGGTACGTGAACAAGTGAGACCTGAAAGACGGTTCTCTCTTGGTGGAAGACTGCGTCGGAGTGACATCGTCCAACTTTCACCCACTCACTGCAATGGAGGAATCAAATAGTTGACGTTTACTGTAACCTTCTCTTTTTAAGCTGTCTTCCGTCTGATCACTGAGTTCTTATCTTAAGTGAGCTGATCGTCCAGGTCTACTGATTGTTTCATAGTTCACGGTCCAAAATATGAAGTTTATTATTGGCATTGGCGGGTAAGTAAAATGATTGACCTAGCCGTAGGCCTCACCCAACTTGGCACGTGGAAAGTGCACAGCAAAACTGTATTGTTTTATAGTCTGGATGGTGTCAGTCAGTTAATTTGTTTTATATTGTACCATAACGTTATTGGACATTTTATATTTAAAATATACTGAAGATGTGTAAAAAATACAAGGCTACTGCAAAGCAATGTCTTCTTGAGGGTGACAGCTAAGTGAAACAAAGCTACAACACAACTGCCATCTGTTGGCAAATGTGCCTAGTATCACTTACTACGTGAACTGATTCCGTTATAGAAAACCAATCGTGGTTATTCGAGGGAGTCTTACATGCATTTCGTTACTTATATTGTTCTGTACTGGAAACACAGACATTTACTTATTTTAGAAGCTTGCCATTTACAAGTAAGCTTAAGTTCTATTGTTCCACAGTGTGACCAACGGAGGAAAGACCACCCTCACCAACAAATTGATCAAGAATTTGCCAAACTGCTGTGTGGTACATCAGGATGACTTCTTCAAGGTGATTGTCATGGCATGTTATTTAAAAATCAAGGCTTCTCAAACAGTTCTCTTTTATGAGGATATTGTATTACATGTATATATATATATATATATATATATATATATATATATATATTTATAAATAAAAATTGCGTTATCTTGATGTATTGTATGGGTAAAGAGGGGCATGGGTCAGAGTCTTATTAGACTTCCTCAAGACAAGAGTTTAGAATGTACCTGGGTACATATTATCCATGTATGTTTCAGCCCCAAGATCAGATTGAAGTTGGTGAAGATGGCTTTAAGCAGTATGATGGTAAGGATGGGTCTTTACGGAAGGGTTATCTGTGTGTTAACCTGTTGGTGTTATATGGGTCCTTTATTTATTCTAATTTGAATGCCTTTAACTAAGATGCCTCACGTGATCAATATGTGTCTTCTCACAGTTTTTTTTGTTTGTCTCCATCCTTTGTCCCTCAGTCATTACTGCTTTGGACATGGACGCCATGATGAGTACAATCTACGGGTGGCTTGACAACCCTGTGAAGTTTGAACGATCGCATGGCGTAAACAACACTCTGGATACCGAGATGCTCACTGAGTCTGACCATAAGGAGGATGAGACTCACATCCTTATTGTGGAAGGCTTCCTGCTCTACACCTACGGGTGAGAAAGAAGTAAACCTTTAGTTTGACATTTATTATCATCCCTTTAAAATACTTGTTAGATGGTATAATCATTTACCTGTTGTTTTGTAGACCTTTGATCGACGTACTGAACCAACGTTATTTTATTTCCATTCCATACGAAGAATGCAAAAAGAGGAGGGGGTAAATATGTTTTGCGTTTTTTTGGGGGGCAATTTAGACTGAATGATTTGTCTATTGAGGGGTTATGTGTCTTTTGCATTTTCTCTAATCAATATCTTGTCAATCTGCAGCTCAAGAAACTACTCGGTGCCAGACCCCCCAGGTCTGTTCGATGGTCATGTCTGGCCTATGTACGTCAAACACATGAACATCATGGAGGAGTCAGATGTTGATGTTTGTAAGTGTTATAAGTGTTGGCATGAGTTTTCAATCATGCTCTTGAACCTAAAAAGAATTGTACAATTTAATCTGATTATTTTCTTTTTCAACACAGTGCAGCTAAATGGAACAAATTCGAAGGAGCAACTCTACAACTTTGTCTATGGAGATATCCTAAACCTCATCCAGAAGTCTCTGTAAGCAACAAAGGTGCGTATTTTTTATGTATTTATTGGATTTATCTATTGCATGTCTTTTTTATTGGTCAAGTGTTTTATAAGGAATTCCTGTCAGCTTTTGGAAGTGAGAGTATTTGCCTGCTTACCATACTTTTTTCACATGTAATACATCTATATTACATGTTTTGTGTGTTAAAGGTCAAATGATCGGCTAAGAAAAGGAACTTATATTCTGCTTTTGGAAGAAGGAACGCCACCTTGCCTTAACAGTTTCTACCACGTAACTGCTCTATTTGCAAAGTATTGTTTACCTGACTGCATTAAATGCTGGCATAATTTTTTATCCACCGTATTTATGGCTTGCTGGGTTGTTATACATGCAATGGAATTGACCAACCTGTTAAGATGATGGTTGCAAACTTGAATAAACAAGTGCGAAAGCTCACATTTCGTGGTTTGCTTGTCAGGGTGTTGGCACAAGCATATGTACATACAGTATATTTCACAGGAAGATGAGTCATCCTTGTTCTATTTCAGTCTATAATAGATAATCATATTTGCCTTTAGTATCTCCAGAGTCATCCCAAAATGCAAGGCCCCAGTTTCACCTTCCAATCGACAGTTGGTATGAGTGATAGCAGGGTGGGACCATACAACTCAAACCCTGGGGCACTGGTGTTACTCTGACTTATGTAACTAATGTAGGAATATAGGCTGTTACTACTGGAGTTGCTGGATAGACAACTAAATGAACCTAGAACAATAGGAATTGTTTTCTATAAAAAAGTGTTATATAATGGTTTTCATGACATTTGCTCAAAGCTCCAATAAGCAATAGTATTCCCAGTTCCATGCTGTCATTCATAAACTGCAGTACCAGGCAGCATAAGGAAGCAACCTCATAATTACCAGTTTATTAACATTGTTTTGATGAATCCTGTTATAGCTTTTACACATGACTAAAATGTATTTAAAATTGTAGAACACAGTTGTAAGGTTTGTTGAGGGGGTGGGGATTTTTCAAGGGGTTGTTTTTTATTATGGTGTCACGTTATGTAACAAACATGCTTTAGAAATGGTACATTGCAGGAAAGAAGTTGAATTATTGGCTATTGCAATGCGCACAAAATGGATTTAAACATGCATCAGAGCTTGCAAGGAATACACCCTGCGATCTACATGCCACGCAGTAAAAAAATAATTAGTGTATTTTCATAAGCAATATCTTAAAGCACACAAGGCGAGATGGGGCAAGCCATGGACACGTGACTCCCACAATGCATTTGTTCTTCGCCTATCTGAGCAGAAACCGGAATGTTCACATTTATACTAACAATTCATTGGCTAAGTAATTTTTCATGTATTCTGTACAGAGTAAACTGTGCTACAACTTTTTGCAGTGTATTGAAAAAAAATTCTCAATGTGAAGCCTTTGTTATACACTTGCACCCATCGGTTCACTCTTGAAAGTTTTAGTGTGTGTGTTTGCTTGTGTGCACGCACGTTCGCGCGCGAATGCCCACTTTGTACTTTTTTATTTCTTGAAACCTATCATAGTTGTTCATTGGACAAATGTGATGCCCCTTTACAAAAATTCCTTAGAGATAAAAATACATAACGTTATTACCAGATTCACTTGTAGCCAAGATAGGGTGGTCGTGCATTCTTTTTTTTTTTATAAAGTTTTGTTTTCTAAAAGAATCACCAAAACTTTAAATTAGGCATAGCTGTCACGAAATAATAACACATTGTAATAAATAATACCTTTTGTAAGCTCAAATGCTTGTTATAGAACCTACCCCAGCTGACTTCGGGCGAGAGGTGGGGTACACCCTGGACAAATCGCCAATCCATCGCAGGGCCAACGGACACATCGCACAATTTTATCCTTTATACATTGTGTGCTTTGTGTGCGCTCAGTTTCAGATCTCATGTATTCGCCACCATAGCACCTACTGTGTTGTTTACAACACATTCCTTTGAAATTATTACTAGACGAGCAATGTAATTCAAATTAAAGTAATATTATTTATGTCGCATTTTGTTTACTTCATAAATGTCCATTGACACTTACATGTACGACAAAACAAGGCATACATTTGTTAGATAAGCAGTTATGTAACTGTAAGTGCTAGGCCTCTTAAAAAAAACAGATCTAGATCACCACTGGGTCTGCGTGCCTTTCATTGGCATCAACAGAATATATTCTACCCCTATTGCTTCCAATGTGCAGTCAAAGCAATACTTTATTCTTCTGGGTCAAACTTTGCGTTTCAGTGCGTGTGCATCCTTTCTTTCTCTGCTTTCTTTTCAAAGATTTCCTCAGTCAACCTAGGGAGACAGGCAATCAGCAGTTAAACAGATGTGGTTAACTCAGTTAGGGCATTAACAACAATATTCATTTTTCCTGAAGACACAACTCTCCTATAATTGAACAGATACAGGTTCAGACAGTTGCATCTATACCTGGGTTAGACACCAAAAATGTCCTATTTTTCTCAATCTCTATTTTATAGACACAAACTCAGCCTACCTGGTGGTAGCAGCCACCAGGAAAGCATCTACAGAGATTTTCCCTGTGAGGCTGCCTGATGCTCCCATTGTTGACAAAATATGTGCCTCACAACTCATTCTATCTCCCAATTTGTCTCCTTGTTACACGATTGGTGGCAATAACAAGGGCAGGGCTCACAATTTAATCAAATCATCCTTTCCTTCAACCACAATTCCCTTGTTTTTGAAACGTTCTTTTCGTGTGTGTATAGGATTCCGTTCTATAATTACTTGTTTACTGCTGTCTCACATGAGGGCATAGAAAGCAGACATTAATTATATAAACGCTTTTGTATCTCGTCTTGTAAAATCGAGTACCAATAAACGTAGGTGTAAAATAAAAAGTAAGTAGGTAAAACATACTTTAACATATTTTGGTTCACCCATACATTCTTTTTTTTAAGAGGGACACAATATGGGTCAAAGCAGTGAGAACACTGCAAAGAAAACGACCTAACGGCATTGCTTCTTCATGGGCCTCATTTGCCATGGCTCAGGTAATCCTCACAAATCTCAAATGTATCTATCCTCAAATTTCTGAAAATAGTCTGTTTCATTTGGTATTGGTTGTTCTGTCAGACATCGTAACCATGTCCATATGTCATGGCTTTTGTCTGCAGTTATATAAAAGGTTTCTGTTATATTGTGGAAATTACTAGTAGTAACCTATGGTCAGGACACCAGTCCTGACCAGTTTTTGAGGCAGATTTTCCAGACCCACTGCAAGGAATAACACCATGCCAACCATATGATTAAATCTGAGGGAAATAATAAAGTGATGCAACAGTAAGCAGTGTGGGTAAGGGGACCTTATCCTGTTATGGTGCGCCCAAGGAAGGCCTGTTGTTGTTGCTGTTGGTCTGGACCAGGCCACAGCCTCCCACTGCTCACCAGTCTGAATCACTATTTACTTAGACAGGAAGGCTGCCCTCTACAAACCAGCAGCAGCTGCATGTCTGTGGACTCGGTTGTGGCTTCAGCAAGGAAGGGTTTGTCCACCCCCCCCTGACGGCCAAGTTTCTAAAAGCAGAGACAAGTCTAAACCATAACCAAGGTTTGAGTGGAACAGGGCCCTGCCTTGGAAACCGCGGATGCACCAAGACTGTCTAGCCCCTCGCACACCCAGTACATTACCAGCTTTTAAAGGAGTGTGTTCAATTAACTCACTGTTAAATTAACCCCAGGATTTTGAGGAAATAATCACAAAAAGATATTATACCTCATCTAAACAAACCATGTTGAAAAACATGTTAAGCAATGTCCAGTGCTATACTCCAGACAACACAGACCCCTCTGTTGGCGAATAGAGTAGATTCTATGCCCAGTAAGAATGGGCGGTGTATGGAGTAAACCACGTTGGGTTTGGATGTGTTTCATGTTGTAGTAGTAAGAGTAAAATTAGAGTTTTATGTGAACTGTAGGAGGTGGGGTAGTAAAATGGGTGTCCTGAGATAGAGAGAATTAAACCTACTTACTGTCAACAAATATTTGCTCAATTTAAACTAACTCAGTGTTGCTACATTAAAATAAGTTATAGGTCCATGTTTTCTATACATTATTGGAGATTCAACTAATATTGTTACCTAATGATCTAAAGAGAACCAAAATGCAATAATACCAGTGTTATAGACCATGGTAGGTCCAAAACTTTTAAAAGTAGCTTTTTTCTGTGTTCCCTAACTTTTAAGGGCTAGTTGAAAAAGAACCAATGAAGGGACAAAGCAGGGTCCAGCGTTTCAGGGTCGAAAACAACAGACATGGTCACTCATTAGCCTCTTCTGCCACCTAGTGGACAGTACTGGCCAACAACGGTTAAAAATCTATTATCAGTTTAACAGTTAATAGAAGACTTTGCAGACGTTGGACATCTATGAAAATGTCTAGAAATGGTACATACATTATAAAACTAGTGACAGAACATAGTCAGTGTACTGCGTACATTTCTTTTAGGAAATAATTCTAAACCAAACAGTTCCTCTTACTTTTTCATTTATTATGAGCTGTGAAATAAAATACACAAATGTCCACCTGGTTGCTTCTTATAATAAAACACCATCACTTTTGCTGTGGAGAAGCAATGTAATACTCGACAAAAGCATTCACTGATGACTCACTGAATGTCTTTGGTCTGCGTCTTTTTCCAAGCAATGGGTTGAGTTAATACAGTTGTTATAGCTGGTGATCCTATGTTCTCTTAGCAGGTTTAGCAATAAGCTGCCTTTCTCTCTCAAGCTCCTTCTCACGTTGTTGCTCTTTCTCTAATGCCTCCTTTTGCCTCTGCTGATTAAGCCTCAAAGCCCTTTTCTGTAAGAAAATACATCTCTATTAAATTTGAACATTTACGTTAGGCTTTTCATTAATTATAGCACAATTTCATTGACAGGAGCCCCAATCTTTAGATGTACCATAATTGTACTACTATGCCAAAGGTATCCAAGATTTCTTGTGAAGAGGATTATTCCCAAAGATGTTCCTTACAAATACCTGGTTCAACCATGCATTTTATTTTTACACTGCTTTACCATAGGACTTAATTTAGCTATTACCTTAAGTTTTGATGTCTTCTCATGAAGCATCATCATTTCTTTGCGTATGTTTATCAGTTTACTATGATACACCTTTGCCTCTGTAAACTAATTAAAGTGTTCAGTTATATAATTATTCAAAGTGGTAAAAGTAAGGAACTCAATAAATTGCTAATCATACATGTCAAATGTAAATTACCAGAGAATTCAGATCCAGCAAGGCATTGCACTCTCTAAACTTTGTTACTTCCTGGTCCAGTGTGTCCAGTAGTATCACTTGGTTTTTCCTGACAGACAAGAGACATTTAAAAAAAAAAAATGTTATTTTAACCTGTGACAGAGTTAAATGTATTCTGTCAAACCCTAGGTGTCTGTCAAAACCTTAACAGATTAAAGTACTGACGTGAGTTCTTGAAGTGCTTGCTTTGAATTCTGTAGATCAGGGAGATAGTGGGAGATCAGTCCTTCTGTGAGATTCACAATTGCCTGCTTATCCACCAACATTGGCTCCTCCACAGGCAAAATGATTTCAGGCACCGTAGCTTCCAATGGAGTCAATATAGGATCTGTTAATTAAAGCAGGCCTGAAATAAATCTGAGGAGAAAAATCTCTTTACTCTGCAGTCTCTTTACCATCCATTCAAATAATAGACCCACTTCCTGTCATCTTGGGAAATTACACAACCTGCAGTGCAACAGGATAAAGAAGGCGTATGATTAAGATGGATTCATAGCGTACCACTGTTCTGAGAAGGTCTACATTGAGATGCGGAATCCTCACCTTCCCCTCTCTCCATGACTTGCTCTAGCCCCGACAACCTAAAAAGAGGAGCTGCTGATCAAACAACCACGATTACCAAGCTCTCCAACGCTCCAAGTCTGTTCATTCTAAGACTCGATCAAACCGTAATTCATTCTGTACACTAACAAAAAAAAGTGCATGGCCGTACACGTTTTGTCACAAATACATGCCTTCCATAAGAATTCAACCACTCAGAGCTCTTGCTAGCCAACAAAAAAAAAACAATCAGTTGCCATATTAGTACGTTCAGGAATGTTAAAACGATCGAAATCACGTTATAATAGTCATCATATCATAACCAAAATACAACACTTGGGAGAGTGTGACCATGCCAAAATGTCATCAGCCTACATCTTCTACCTCTCTTCCTATCTCTACTTCACGTTTTTGCTTATTTATCTTACCTTAGAAAGTCTGTCCATCAACAACTGCAGTGTATCGTAAATATATCATGTGATCCATGCCGTTGCTCATGTGACTGAGTGGATGTGACATTTGAATGTTGATGTTTATTCCAAAACTAAAGTCCCAGAAACATTTGATTTAAATTTAAGTATTAATCTTGCAATCCTGCTTTTGTTGAAGCACTGTCGAAGGTTTGGGATTTTTGTACAGATAAATATCTGTCCGAAATAATATTAGTAATAATAAATATAATAATTGTACATTTAATTTCTGTGAAATTACCAGTTATCAAATAAAAACTGACATTCTATTGTTTCATTATGTCCAAAAATGGTCAACATATTAACATGACGGAACATGCGATATTACAATAGTTTTATAATAGTATAAACACGATAGATAAGTACATGAGCTTGATTTGATTATTGTCAGGAATTATCCATAATATAAGTCTTACCCTCACCACACCATTGTGAAACTGTACCCATGGGTCCAAGAACAAGCAACATTTTATTTTGAAGAAAAGTTAAGCGGAAGTCTAGTCCTAAAGTTTGCTAGTCGCAGGGCACTACAAGTACTTTTCAGTTATGTATTTGGTAAACTTCAATCTGTCGAGAATGACGTTATAATAAGTGCGGTCGATATAAACATCCGAGTTTGGATAAAAGGAACTAATCACAGCTGGTCATTGGTAAGAGTATATCAAGTTATTGTGTTTATACGTTGGGGTCTGTTGTCAGCTTTCGCCCCTCCGTTTACCTCAAGCCAAGATTAAGACAGCATACGTTAGCTAAACTAGATAGCTAGCAAGGTAAAGTTTGATCGCTCGAAACGTTTATTTAGCTGTCATGTCAGCTAATGTAATTAACAGAAGCGCAAGCTTGTTAACCGTCAGTTAAAGATTATCTAAATAATTGCAGTTATCTTACCAATGTTAGGATACATGCGTTATGCAAATGTAATGTACGTCACAGTCCAATCTGGATGAACACTTCTTCACTTGGCCGTACAGCAGCCTACGACAATGACAACTGCTGCTTGTCAATTTTGTGTCGACATACCTTTTTTCGTTCCTATGTGTTCTCAGTTACTTTGAAATAAATGATACCCGTATTAACTGTTGATTCATAACCCGATGAGAGGAAGAGTTAATGTGTTAAACCAAATTTTTTAACTATTAGTTAACCATGACTTTTCGTATTGTATTGTACAGCTGTCCTGTATGGCGGTGCTTGATTATGCGAAATGGACTGACTCGCTTCATCTTCTAGAAGAATGATGAACATGGCCAAGCATCACAGTCAGCGAACCACCACAATACCTATACTATAGATTTTTTATTGGATTTCGCGACAGATCTGCAGAATAATAGACGTGCATCATGTCGGGTGCAAGCCTTATGCATAAACTGCGTTCTGCCTTCAAAAAGGAGAATGAGGACTGGGATTTAAGTGATACAGCCCCTTTTGACTTCTCTTCTGACGACCTTATGGAGGATGAAGGACCTAAATTCAACAAACTGAAAGTGGTTGTCTCTGGTGAAATGGAAGACTATTCCACTAGAGCCATATCAAATGGGCTGGCAGTCAATACTTTGGTGGCAGATGATGATGACTCCCTACTTGGCTCATCGTCCAGCCTAGGCAGTCCAGGCTTGAATATGGACCCTTGTGACAATTGTTCAAAAAAGAGAGAGCAGGTCAAGCAGAAGAGAATAATGAAGAAACTTGTCTGTGCTGCTGTGCTCTATTTTCTGTTCATGATCGGAGAGCTCATTGGTAAGAAGATATCCAAATCTTACTTGTCCTAGCTGTAAGCCTCATTTAGAGTGTTGTACAATATCTTAAAAAAAAAAAATTGAAAGCGTTACACACAAGTCTTATGTTATATTATCTCCTTTAATAAATGGAAAAGAAACCCCAGTTCCCATGTGCAAACTGTACAAACAGTAAGGAAGGTCCAATTCTTATCAGGGTAGCGGTTATTGATATTATCCCTGAAAGAGTGACTTACCCTCTAGACCAAGAGAGATTTTCCTTCCAGAGGTACAGTCGCTTGTTGAAAAATTTCAAAAAAGCTTGATTTATGAACTAATAGCAAAGTAATGTAAAAAATTACATAGAATCCCAACTATTTTTCCATCATCCTCATTACACATATTTCCTTAAGATTACTAGTATTTGTTCAGTTCACAGATCAGTCCAGAAGAGTCAGCTTTATTAACAGAAATGTGCCTTAGCTGTTGCTTGTTTAACTCACTGTTCCTGTTTCAGGTGGATATGTGGCTAACAGTTTAGCCATAATGACTGATGCCCTTCACATGCTCACTGACTTGGTGGGCATTGTTGTTTCTTTACTAGCACTCTGGCTATCTGCCAAACCACCTACTATGAGATTTACCTTTGGACTTCATCGCCTTGGTAGGCCTCATATTTTAAACTTGTTATTTTCACTTTAGTTGGGGTATAGTTTGTTCACCTGCATTTAGAGTTTAAAGGAGCTTTGCAAAATAAAAGTACATTTTAAATTAAAGAAGTTACCACTCCTTCCTAATACATGTCTATATTGTTATAACCGAGCTTCACTATTTGCACAGAAGTGCACAAAGATATTTCAAACACTGTAAAGATCATTGTGGTTGACCACTTTGGCCCTCACAATCTAACAGGTCTTTATTATCTTTTGCTTGACCGTTTCTGTGTACAGAGGTAGTTTCAGCAGGCATCAGCGTGTTGCTGATCTACATTCTGACGGGGGTGCTGCTGAACGAGGCGGTGCAGAGGACGATGCACCCAGACTTCAATATAGATGGAGACGTAATGCTCATCACTGCAGCCGTGGGGGTGGCTGTCAACCTTGTGTGAGTATCACACAAATAAATACACAGACACACGTGTTTGTAATGAGCTTTCATGGCAGTCAAGTTATTTATATATATATATATATATATATATATATAGACTATATAACTATTTATCAGCAAATCTCAGCCTTGTGTGGTTCTATATAGAACCACGTCCGTTTTCCAAAACGGTTATACCTAACTTGTTGATTTAGATTTTCCACTTTCATCTGTAGTCCTAAATCCCATACAGCACCAGAATTAATTAAACTTTCACGCCACTCTAGATCTAGCGTACTGCGTGTGGCGTTTTTTTTCGCATGCGGATCAGTTTTAGGATCTTGTTCACACCAGTTCACACTGCAATTGAATATTGGCCACATTAAACAAATAATGTGACCAGCCTAACAAAACAGTTTCATCTAAGAAATACATCTCAGTTGACCACTAAAACTTGCAATGTGAATGAAGCACAAGTCACTTTAGAAGTATGTCTTTCCTTGTAATTGTCTCAATTAGCGCAGGACTGCGCAAGTTTATGATTGATGAATTTATTCTAGTCTCTCCAACTTGTTGGCAGTATGGGCTTTCTGCTAAACCAGAACGGCCACCTTCATTCCCACGGCCACGGTCACTCCCACGGCCACGGTCACTCCCATGGGCCTGCCACTCCTACAGGCCAGCCCCCTGGCCCCGGCCAGCAAACGCCCCATGGCAGCCTGGCTGTCAGGGCGGCCTTCATTCATGCTCTGGGAGACCTGGTCCAGAGTGTGGGGGTCCTCATAGCTGCCTACATTGTTCGTTTTAAGGTAACTTTTCATTTTTGTTCTTTTTATATTATTTATACATCATAATTGACTGTAGATAAAGATTGCTTACTCTTGATAATTCCAATTGTGATATCTCCATCTTTAATGTAAGAAAAGCTAGACAGTTTGGCCCATGTCAGTTTGTCAACACTGAATGAAACTGGTCCCCTGACCAAATCTAACTTACTGTTTGAGAATTGTATTCAAAGTCTCAACACGATTTGCATAAAATCTAGATTCATAGCCCTCAGGTCAGGATAGATCAGGCCTACTGGTGTTCTAATCTATGAATTATGACAAATACAGCTTAATTATTGGTGCAAGAAATTTTACAATCCAGACAGCAGAAGTGAGACTCCCATGTGCTTTCAGTTCGAAGTGGAAGCCTGCCCCTCCATGGCTATGGTCCCTCTGACAGTGGTGACGCTACTATAGATCTAAAACTGTGAAGAGTACGGCCAAGTTTAAAGAATATTCCGAGTGACTGTCTGATGAAATACTTTTGATTTTTTACAGCCAGAGTATAAATTGGCCGATCCTATCTGTACCTATGTGTTCTCTGTCCTGGTCCTCTTCACTACCGTTCGCATCATAAGAGATACGGGAGTGATTGTACTGGAAGGTATGTACCTCATCCACATGGTGATTAGTCAGCCCAGGAATTTCTTCTGTAGAAACATGAGTGGGCTGTGAGGATACTGTGTTGCCGAGTCAAAGCATTCAGGCTTCCTCCAAACCTACCTGTCAATGCTTACATGTCCCCATACTCTGTTATATCAGATACACAGTTCTTAAGGAGGTTTGTTGTTTTCCACTGTGTCAGGGGCTCCTAGACATCTAGACGTCCGACAAATAAGGGAGGACCTGCTTAAGCTTGAGGACGTCCAAACGGTGGAGGAGCTAAACGTCTGGGCTTTGACTGGCGACAAGACCGCTTCCCTCGTGCACCTGCAGCTTTGTGAGTGGACACATGTTGAACAATACATATAACTATAACCAGCAAGTATGTCATTACTTGTTGGACAATCCCAACCCAATTCTGTGTTTTTGTTATGTTTGGGAACAGTGCCCTCTAGTGCCAGTGCGTGGGAAGACGTTCAAGCCAAGGCTCGTCACCTGATGCTTCATATTTACGGTCTGACCATGTGCACCGTTCAGGTCCAGACACACAGACAAAGACCGATACGAACATGCACACACTGCCAGCTCCCCAGGGCCTGAGGACTTCAGCGTGTTTCATACCTCTCCGCAAGCCACTTTACTTGGCGCACAGTGAAAAGTGCGCTGGACAGACATTTGCGTTCGCTGCAGTGATTGCTGAGGCAGGCCGGTTGATTCTGCCTTATTGCTACCAGAAAATGATTGGTTTGTTTTTACGATGCGCGCAGGTGTGACACTTTACACAGACGTCCTACAACACACACTTACTCCTCAAAAAGCCCTGGGCCGCCTTATGCTTTGATTATAACTTCACAAAACAGCTTTCTCACAATTTGCCAAACAGGCTCACTAGCTGTGCTTAGCAGAGATGCCTGGTAAACTTTGTCATTTGGGTGTCATACACAGTTTGACATTGACAAGACACTGACATAGTTATAGCTGCGGTATGCAAGTAAACAGTCATGCGCTTGTGCCAAAAGACAGTCAATCAAGTATTTATCGTGGATGCAATGGTCTTTTTTTTTTTAAGGAATTTGACCTCCTTTATGGTCTGTTTTAACCTATGCCTGCAAAAAAAATCCCAGCTGAGTAATTTTATTACCACAAAAGCCTGTGAATTGTTAAACTCTACCCAGCTTCTTGTACTGTACTGTTTAATTGTTTACTGACTGATTGAAAACGTTTTGTACTTTTGTTTTAATTTTATTTAGAGATTATAGACATTTATATGATGTACCTGAGTATTCATTGTGCATGTGCACCGAGCAATCTGGGTTCCATAAATCAGATGTTTTGGTGTTTTAGTTTTCTGCTTTGGGGTGTTCAGTGTTTCATATATTTACCTGGGCAGTACAAAAGGCCTGCTGTATTATGAAGCTAAGAAGCTTGGCTATTGACTAATAAATAATTTGCCGTACATGCTCCTAAAATGCTTTGACCCTAAACATTTGTCCGTTTCATAAAATGAAGAAATTCCATGCAAATGACAGCGCTTAATGGTTTTTGTCAAGCAATTTTCCGATATCTATAGTAATTATTACTTGGATCGGAAACTACCTTGTTCAAATATGGAAACTTTTGCTTGTGACTAAAACGTTAAAGAAGTAATTTTACACTAATCTAACTTCTAATAATGTCTTTATTGCTAAATTGTTGTTTTTCTCATTTTGAAACGTTTTAAGGTTTAAATTCGACTTGAATGCAAGAATCGGGATTGCTTATGTTTTTTAAATTCATTTATTTGTAGACTGGCAACTGACAATTGAGTTGGTTGAATTGAATAATGCAAATCAACGCTCAACAGAATGGTTTATGACGATTTGTGTTATCACTACCTAACAAATGTATATCATGCTAAGCGTTTTTAACAGTTAATATAACAAGGGAGTTTATTCTCAATATATCAGAGTATTTCCATATGTGTTAGGGTTTCTTGAAAGTGGTCTCTAATAAACTATTTTAAATGATTGATTTGGATATTTCTATGCAAATTTTAAAGCTATTTGGCACTTCAGGGTATATCTTCCATCAGCACAATCTTTTCAGCTATTTGCACATTCCAACTGGAAAGGTGTTTCCTTTCAATTTCCCCAATTGTATAATCTGTGTACTTAATTCATTTTGTTTTTGTATAATGTCCGACACCGCAAGTAATCTGTTCTGCAAATGGCACAATTATTCAAGTACCTCTGAACCGGAGATAAATGTGAAATAAATATGTTGCTCACACACTGGATTGTACTCTTGGTCCTTATTTAAGAAGGTGTTCTAGAGACAGTTTGGCTTCCAATGCACACATTCAAATGGTGTATTTGCATTAGAAACCTCTATCTGTGAACATGCTAGTAGGCTGATTAACTTCAAGGCTGGTTTATCTGAGTAAAATACAAGCATTTTATATTCACATAATTGAATATCACATTGTCCTTGGAAATGCCATCTAAACCCACACAATACTCTGAACTGTAAACTTGCAAGATACTTATCTCAAATTGTTATAAGATTGTTGGGAGGAGGTTCATGTCTGATGTGTGAAATGTTGTGATGATAGGCTCTAATTTATATTTTGAAGAGCCCTCACTAAAACTCAGAAAGTGAAGTACATCTCTGATTGTCAGAGCACCAATTTAAGATATCAGTCATTCTAAATAAGTTGCTAAGAAATACTGAGACCACAACTGTTCAAACTTCACTTGGTCAATCTCTTCAATAGCTCAAGCTCGTCAACTGGCTTCCACTGCTGGTTCACAGTAAAAAGCTGCAAGGCAAAAGACAAGGTCAGTTCTGTGCAATTCTATGCTATGTAATACGTGCCACAAACACAATTCACTGCTCAGCATAAACACTATAGTAGGTAACTCGTAGGCTTTAGTAGGTAACAAATATCCTAGCTTTTGTTTCAACTTGTTAAATGGAAAACACAATATTGGACCAATAATGTGAATTACCTTTTGGGGTTTGGATGGATCTATTCTTCCCCAGGGTTCTGGATTGCTGGTTTTATTTAATCTAGAAAATGTGTCATCACACATGGCATGAACAATTAGTAATTAACAAGAACGATGGATGAACTGGGAGATGGTAGAACAAAAGTAAACTACTAGAAGGACTTAAGGTAAATGGAATCCACAATAATTTGCTTAACTGTTAGGGTAACCTACTACATACAAATAGCATAGGGGCTCAGTAGTTAATGCCCTTCGAATTTGAGCAGAGGGTGACAGGTTTTGTCAGGAAAGAAGTTTTGGGAAAGAAGCTCAGGGCAGCTGCGCAAAGCAATTGATTGGAAAATGCCTGCTAATGTCAACCAATAACAACGGGTTCCATCGGAGAGTGTAACAACTATCTTAAGACCAGACTTGTTACTAGGGTCCAGCAAAATGTTTAATTTATATCAAACTAACACTCCCCTGAGAAGATGCAATGGGCGAGGCTTACAAAATAAAGAAACTCCGCTAAAATGAATGTGTGGCTGAGGCAGGACAGCGAGGTTGGATAATTAAAGTGAGTCCTGTGAAATTTGGATGCTTAAGGATATAAGGATCTATGGCAAATAATTGCGCCAGACCTAAAAAGCCATATCCGACATAGCAGAAAGAAGTAGCCAGTGGCCGTGGCTGAAAAGGCTCTATATGGGCAAAAAAGTAAGTTGGTTTTTCATGCTGATAAACCAACAAGTAATTCAATCTCAGGACAAAGGTATAAGAAGTAAGTCTTTTACGTAGCACGTCATTTTTCAAGCCTGGAGGAACATTGTAGGGAAAGACGAACTTCTTTTCAGATGGTAAGTATACCTGCAGAGTTGGCATTGAACGCCCACAGGAATAGGAAATAGAGATAGATATATAGATATCTCTGTTTAATGAACAACTTGTCTTTATTTATTTATATCTGACCATGCTGAGAGCAGATATAGAGGGCTGTGGCTTTGAGACATCATTGCTTATCGTTAAGCCTTCTAGGGGGGTCTTGAGTTCAAATTAATTACACATCTGGGATTGAGGGTGCCCACATGAAAATCCTAATAAGACATCTGCTCTCAACCAAAGTTCTTTCTAAAATATGGTCTTTTGGAGTCCTCATTTTGGAAAATGGCAAAATGGATATTATAACATCCTATCTTGTGTATATTGAAATGGGCAAAAAAACAAACGATCTGTCAACACATTTCTGATAGCCAGACCATGTCTGCAAGACACTGATAAGAAAAAATTGTAAGATTACGTTTTATATGTAAGCAGGGCTAGAATTATATTCAGCTTTGCATCAGCAAATTCAATTCCAAAAATGTTAAAACCTTTTTGTAAGTTTACTTAAAATATAAAGATTCTGGTAAGGTCTCACATGACATCAGTCTTGGTCAGTAGGAAGTATGAAAGAGACAAAGTGGCTCCAGCAGCTCCCAAAGTTATTAGGCCAACCAAAGGGATCAACTAGAGAGAAGAGGACACACTCTTAAAACACCTTCCATTACGTTAAGCTGCCACGTAAGTCCCAACATGACAATCCTAATAAGATATCTGCTCTCAACCCAAATTAATTCTAAAATATTGTCTTTTGGAGTGCTCATTTTGGAAAATGACATGGATATAAACACGGCTGAAAAAATGACATTCATTGCTATTTTTGTAAATGACTGATTACTTCAAAATATCACTTGTTCACTCACCTGTCTGTTCTTCCTCAACATTCGAAAAAATCCAGACATTTTTGGATTCTCCTCAGGACATAAATTATGAATAAGTTGAATAAGTGTTATTATAGAGGTTAGGTTTAAGATGTCAACACAACAGGTTCCAGTCTGGAGTGAGATGCAGTTACAAATGAGTGCCAGTGACAGCTTGACATAGAAGAGTTGATAATATCTTCATAAATGCAGGCAAAATCGTTCAGTTGCGCCATGACTTTGATCTACCACTGCATATCCATAATATATTTAAACTTAATATATATGAATTTAAAATAAATTCAAATGTGCACAATGTAGATTTTTTTATACATTTTATAGTTTACATATTTTACATTTATATTTCAGGATAATCATTTGCTTTTACATTCGGTTTGATTCTCGGATCCAAATGTTGAGGCTGAAACTCATTCATTAAAAACTAAGATATTTGACAAAAATAACATCTTATTTATGTTCATCAGAGAAATAAACTAGACTCAATTGACCTTTTCTGAAAATGCCAACTTTTGAATGTACAAGAAATAAAATAGACAAATTGAAAAATCGAACTATTTTTTGGGAAAAGCTATAATACTTTAAAACTGTATAAGCTGTTCACATTCATGCACAAAAATCCATCACCTTACAGTGGTAACTGATCAGTGCGGGTTTTGGTATGCATTGATTTGCTGTGCAGAAAGAGATGGCACCATTTTGTGAAGTGACTTCAGGAAGTACATTTGTTTAATGGTGGAAGCCTCCATGCTCTCTTCCTGTAGAGTCAACAGCACGGCCTAAAAAACAACAACGTAAATGTTGAAAAGTGCATTTAGAACTGGAAGTGAGGCAGATCCTGTCAGAGCATACTACAGTATAGTGTATCATATTAGATAAAGGCCTGTACCTCTTTGCATAGGTTTTCCAGATCAGCCCCAGAAAAAAGCTCAGTTTGTGCTGCTAAGTACTCCAAACAGACGTTAGCATCCAGGGGCATAGTTGCAGTACACACCTTCAGAATAGCTTGACGAGCCTAAAAAACACACATGGAAATGCTCAATCACACCAAGGTGGGGTTTTGACACAGTGCAGTATTTTTTATCAGAAGCAGTTTTTACCTGTTGGTCAGGTGGAGGAACGTAGATGATGTGATCCAATCTGCCAGGTCTGAGTAGGGCACTGTCTAAAGAATCTGGTCGGTTAGTTGCTGCTATTATCATCACATCCTTGTTGCATACTTCATGGTGTTCCATCTACCAGAGAGAAAAACATCTACACAGCTCAAATCCTACGATATTTACCTTATCTGTATTGAAACACAAACTCACAAGTTATGTACAGCCTAAAACAAACAGATTTGTCTAAAATATAGATAGGTGACCTGTTGCTGTGATGAACACTCCTCCACTCCCTCTGCTAGCAGAATCTTCCCTGCACCTCTCCTCTCCTGGGTCTTAGAACCCACTCCATCTAGCTCATTCAGCAGCACCGATAAGAGCTGCGTTTGGACACTGTGAGCTGTCTGATTGTCTGACCGTGAGCCAATCAGGGAGTCGATCTCATCCAGGAACAAAATGGAGGGCGAGCAAGCTCTCGCCTGGCGAAATAGCTGCTCATTCACGCAGACCCAAAGGGACAGATAAGTTACTAGATATTTCAAATAAAACCATGATAATGACATACAGGAAGTGATTTGGAGATTCAGAACACCAAGTTGAACCAGCATCTCAGCGGGGGTGTACCTGTGCCAGAGCTTTCTCGGAGTCTCCCACATATGGAGAGTAGAGGTCGGCTCCGCTGACCGAGAGGAAGGCACAGTAGGACGCCGTGGCGGCAGCTCTCACCAGGGTGGTTTTAGCGCAGCCTGGGGGTCCATAGAGCAGCACCCCCCGGGGCCGACTCAGACCCATCCGTACGAACGCCTCAGGGTACTTCATTGGCCACTCGATGCTCTTTACATTGGCAAAAATGAAGGGTCTTACGTCAGCCAAGACAGAAAATAACTGCAATTTCAAACCACATTTTTAATAATAAAACATTA
>JAVQJS010084335.1:0-12074 GCA_036024795.1 Galaxias rostratus | reverse complement strand
GTGTGTGTGTTTGTGTGTGTGTGTGTGTGTGTATGTGTGTGTGTGTGTGTTTGTGTGTGTGTGTGTGTGTGTGTGTGTGTGTGTGTGTGTGTGTGTTGGCTGCAGCAAGGTGGGAGAGGAACGAGACCTCCAGTTTGCAGCAGCCCTTCTCCAAGGAGTATGTCTCAACCATCAGCCTGCCAATCACCTTCTCCAAAACACACTCTGACCTGAGTGGCATGGCTAGAAGCCAATGATAAAACGTTTTACGAACGGCAGGTTCCACCATACTGGTTGGTTCAGACAGCTTCTGCAATCAGAGCACAATATAAGGGTCTTCCCACAATGCTTCCTGACAGAATATATCCACTCTAGAAAGAGAGTGAATATTTCGAAAGACTTGATGGACATGTTTGCTTGTTATTTAGGAAACCACTTTGAGATGTCTTATGGTTTTGAGAAACCCACTAAACCATTCCAATTCTCTAGACTCTAAAGGGAAGGAGTTAGAGATTACCTTAACTTTTCAAGCTTCAATGACATCAAAAGGCAATTCATCTAAATGTCGATCCAAGATTTGCACTTTAACGTGCAGACTGATGATTTGGCTCGTAGACAATAAAAAGAGGCACAGTATCATGTTTGTGGCCAACGTAACCACATCAAAGCATTCTCCTCTCAACAAGCTCAACAAGAAGGGTTAGTCATCTACTTAAAGCTTTAGCTGTAAAAAACATCAACAGACAAATGCATCCAGGCTGGTTTGTCTAACCTCTTTCTACAGAAATACCGTTTAGAAAGGTTGCGATATGTGAATCTACTTTGAGTTGGTTATCAGTCTCGCTGCACAATTGAATGAGCTCCAATCCCCCGTCTTCTCAGGCCCTGGTGCCCGCGGCCACTGCAGTACTGCACTGTACTGTGTACGTGGTGTGCCATCACTAGCGTGGGTTGAATAATGCTTTCACTTCCACAGAACGCTATATTAAGAATGAAATGAAATGTAGTATTTTACAAACAGAAATTCCATTGTCTTTTAACCCAAATGTGTAAGATATTGATGGCGGTTTGCAGTTGAACTCCCTCCACTTCTTAGCAGTGGTTTGGTAAGGGATGGACTTACTGTACCACTCAAGTGTAGTGTTGAGGGGACTAGACAGACCCCAGATCAGTGGGGGAGGCGGGACATGGGCGGAGGAACCTTGCTGGTTAAAAAGAGCAGGACATTCACCTCCAGTTCAGTTTAAGAACATGGTATAAAAATTATGTCAACGTATTGAAAGTCTAAAACCGTACATTGTGATTGATATGTAGATATGTTTATGTTGTGTGATCCAGAATTTGTACTCTATATTTGATAAGGGGGACTTTACGCTTGAACTTTGGTATGTATTTCCTCTCCGTGGAGTGAGTGCTGTGACTTGGTTTGGTACACAAAACACAGAAGCTCCGACTGTTCCCTCGTCGTCGCTCTTTTATCATCGCTGTCTGGATTTAAAGAAGTGAGGGGCCTTTTTTATTTTTCTTGAAGACCGAGAGGAGTTTTATTGAAATGACAGAACTTTTTAATGAAAACAAATGACTCACTTTTTCAACAGTGGGCAGTTTTTCCATGTGAGAGGACAGAGGGGTTTAATTGACAGACTTGAGGGTTCCTTCCTTTCAAGCTGAATTCCCTGTGCCTAATACTACGAGAACAGTTTGTTCAAAAGGAGAAAACATTCTGTGGAAGTGTGTGAATAAAATACTTTTTAATTCGATGTGACTGGTTGCTGTTTTTTTAAGCTCAGCAAAGATCTTACAGGTTTTTTTAATCCTCCTATCCAACCAGCAGAAACATGGCTACCCCTGTGTGGAGTTAAAAATATACTGGAGCTAATTTAAAAGGGGTTTGTAAATAATGGTATGAGGCTTTAGGCGACGGGATGGATTTTGAGTGAAGAGTCACAATGACACCTCTAATACTCGAGCATTCCCGGTAGCTTTGAAGTCTTATCAACTACGCTTATGATAATGATTGTGGAGCGTAAGCTTCCCGTCATTAGACTTCCCTATCCAGCTCATCCTAACGTGACATTTCAAAAACTAACTTTGGAGGGGATTTGTGATGAATATTTTTACCACCTCGTGAGGAGCTTTTGGACTCGCAGCTAAGGCAGCGAAAGTCGACAGCAGCGCAAACGAGGCATTTAGGGGTGAGCTCAGCTGGTTAAGGGCACACAGTCACATTGCTCAGTTCCAACATTTTTGGGGTGTTTTTAAGAGACTAGAAAAACCATTTTAGTATTCGACATTTTAAGAGGGTCTAAGTTATGTACTTTAAGTGCTTTTCTTGCTTTCCAAAAATTGGTTCTGATGACGTTTCTATTGAGATCTACTCTACAACAGTTAAATCCTTGAGGCACTTCTGTGCTGGTCTTCCTGATGAAAGGCTGTGTATATGGGCAGATCTCACTAGGGATAGGTGAAGTGCCTTTCTGCAAGCGTGCAAGCTGGAACAGCAGATTACACCCAGAATAGATTGTGGGTGTAGTTGTGTGCAAAGGCCGTTTGGAAAGGGCTCGGGATGGATGAATGATTTAGGAGTTTATTCATAAGTCATGTTTGTTGTGACATTCCGCTCCCCGGGACCACAGGCCTCCTTCCTTATTCCCCTATCTTCCACCCGGGGCGAGGGCCAAAGACAGGAGAAGGGCACAGGTGCAGCTAGCTGAGAGAACAGCAGGTAGGACCGTAAACAGACATGCGCACCTTCTTTCTCCTCTCTTATTCTCTTCCACATAGAGCGAACTGAGCGATGCATTCCAAGGTGCCCCTCCATCCCTCATTTTAGCCACTGTGCCTGGCGACCTCCGCTTCTCTGTCTAACAATCAGTCCCTTTCTGTCTACACCACATCCATTATACGGTATATTCCTCTTTGTCCTTCCATCCCGTCATCCTCTTTTTGTTGTTCTTGTTGGTCCTCCCCTCCCTCCATCCCACCTGTCTCTCCGTCTGGAGCGACCACCTGCCGCCTCAGGCACCTCTTCATCTGGGACATGGAACAGAGAGAGAGGCTGGAGCCACCGTCACGGTCCCATTGGCAGTGTGCTCTGATCACCAGGCACTAGACGCTGGGCATGTGCTCAGTGGGCTCCCAGGGACCCAGAGGGGCGGGAGGACGTGGCAACAAGAATATGTCACAACATGAGGATGCCCCAGATGAAGCACATGCCTACTGATCGAACGAGTTCAATATTCAGAAGCCCTGGAGTGTACATCAAACGCGACTATTGCATGGACTAGTTTTGTGGAAAAAATAAAAAATCCAAACTTTGTTATAAGCTGGACTCACAATTTGGTTTTAGCATTGGGGTTCACTATCACACGACCGAAGCCATAAATAGAAATGTTGTCCTGTTTGCGTAAAGTGAGTATCCTACTGGATGGTCTTTTTAGCTTTCACACTAGGACACTTTCTCTAATTAGTGATTTGTCGCAGCGCTGTATGTGAGCTTTGCTTAATTCACACTCGTTTCATAATTGAGAATCCTGAAGCCTCTGGACCATGTATATTTTAACAGCTCCAACCCCCTCGTTCTCACTCTGTCTCCACCATCGCTCCTTACACCTTTTTTTCCCTGCAAGCCCTTCCAGTCACTGGCGACTCATTAAGTGCTACCAAGGCAGGATTTTTTGTTTAATAAGAGGTGCTCCCTGGTACTGCACATTAAGACTGGGCCCTTTTCTTGTGTTATTTTCATATTCTACCAATGGCGAATGTTGCTTTGTCTTCAAGTTGCATTCTTAAAAGAGCCTGTCATATGCTACACTTCAAATCCCACATATTGCGCATTTATACTGTTTTTGATCATATTAAGTTCAGCATAAAAGCGGAATGCGATGGACTGGCGATCTGTCCAGGGTGTACCCTGCCTCTCGCCCGAATTCAGCTGGGATAGGCTCCAGCTCCCTGTGGCCCTGCATAGGATAAGCGGTTCTGATAATGGATGGATGGATGGATAAAAGCAGAATGGTGGCTCATTAACCTTGGAATTAGCTTGCTTGTCTAAAAACACCAGAAAGCACATAAAGTACCGGACACAAGGCAAGGCAGTTGAACTGTCCGTGAACACCCACCCATTGGTGAGCAATAGATCAGGGACTGCTGCCATATGACCAAGTGACAAAGGATCAATTTCCACCATTTACTCTTCCTACATACGCACACACACACACACATAGACGCATGCACGCGATTACATTAGCCTCCATGACGAGGAAAACCCACTCCATACACTCTCATTAGCCTCCATACCGCCTGACGAAAAATAGACCCTCTGGGTACATGTCAATATCTATCAAGCAGCCAGTGGCTTAAAAACGGCAATGAGTCAGACTGCATCTCCTGCTCCCAGCTACAGAGGAGACAGGGGATCACTCCTGTCCATTCAGGCCCTGCCAGTTCATCCCACATGCATGAATTCCCTCTCATCAAACGCTGTTTCAAAGAGATGTTCAATTTACCACTTACTTTTCTTTTATAAGTCCATTTTATTACTTAATTCAATGTTTGTTTATTTTTATTTGATCTTGTGTTTTCTGTGTTACTGTTTGGAATAAAAGTGAGTGTCAAACACTCACGTCAACCAAACACGAATGTGCAACTTCCAGTTGAACAACATGACAGTGTAAGAGAACGTGGAGGACACCCAGGAGTTCAATAACAGTGGCATTCTAAGTAATGGGTTCTCCCGCCTGTCAAGCAATGATGCCGGTTGAAAGCACAAAGGTGAGCTAAGATATGCAAGGAATGTAAATGGGATTATGGTGTGTGTATGTGAGAGGACATTTATAGGTGACCTCATGCTAAAACATGTCAGCTGGCTGCCACCATTGTCTTTTGAAACATTGAAACACCTGGCTTACAGCTCTTTTGTCTCTTTCTGCCATTCTCTTTGTTTGTCAGGCAGGCACACACACACACACACACACACACGCACACACATACAGCCAACACCCGTGGAGTTCCCTATAGTCTTTTCAATCTATTTTATCTCAGCACCAATCCCTCTGAGATTGTCTACACACACGCACAGACACAGTGGGGAGAATAACTACAAATGGGTTTGGTTGTAACTACTTGTGCTCCTCAAAGTAGGGCACAGCCGTTGTGTTTGTCTGTTGTGTTGTTGTCTCCATTGTCTCAGAAGTTACCCTTTTGGTTATTTAAGACCTGCTCTCTGTGTGTGTGTGCGTTTGCACGAGCGAGTGAGAGAGAGAGAGAAAGAGCAACTGAGAGCAAGGAAAAGAATAGTGAGGGTGGGAGGGTTATGTGTGCAAAGGACAGATTCCACCAGTGGAACAGACGTCTAACGTGCCAACATCACATTGCCATGCCAGGTCCTTTCATGGGGTTTGTCACTGTACAGTAACATCAGCCTATTGATTTCTTCCAGTGCAGAAGTCATCTGGGGGGTTAATCACCAAGAGCTGGTTCCCCCTTTTGAACTGGTTACATGCAGCGCGGTTCTGTGACATTACTGTGGCCCAATTCATTTCCCTTCTCAATGGCAAGATTCGCCAGATTAAATTTTTCTGGCAGTTCATCTCACATAGGGTATTGGGACATGAGTCATTGGAAAAACATCGGGAAGTGTGGACGCATTTTTCAAAACCAGATGGCAAATGTTTCATACATTTTAATTATATGTATTATATTATATGCCATACCCTCGAAACGTCTTAAACATTTATGGACACAGCAGGACAAAAACGTGTCTGGAATGCAGTGTTGGGAATACCTGTGGGCAAGTGCTGCATAACTCCAGTTCAAGCCAGTACAAGTGCATCCCCGACCTCATCACCACTTCGGCATCCATCTAATGTCGGCCGCATAGCGCCACACTGGCAGCCTCCTCTCTGACTTTCAAAACCAAACCATTTTGAAACGTTTTGCCATTTCCCCAACCGTGCGTAGCGTTGGTCGAGCTCAAGACACGGGCGGTCATTCCTCCGTCCCTGCTTCTCTCCACGCCGCCGTCCAGCCCATCGATGAAGGCATGGGCGTGATGTTCACTCGATGAACGGACGACATCGTAGTCGATCACGTCCTCTCGCTGCCCACCGTCCCCTGCTGTCAGTGGGGGAATGCGAGGCCCTTTCACCCCGGTGGTGTGGGACCCGGAGCGCAGCAGCAATGGGACGGTTGGCTGTGCATTAGGACTGGATAGGATGTGGTGCTGTTTGGTAGAGAAGGTGGTTTACACGCCTTGTTGTTCTCACACAGGAAAGCCAACATTACTCTGTCACACTGCAAGATTGGGATCCCAGAATTTCCCTACCTAAGGGGACAATATGCACCATAACTTAGATATATATATATATATATATATATATATATATACATGTACATTTGCTTTAGTGAGAAAATAAAGAACTACAAACATAGGCATAGGCATAGGCATGCACACACACACACACACACACACCCTTCATCCATATTTGATAGCAGCAGCCTGTGAGAGTGCAGCTGGAAGCCTGTTGAGTAGAGTCCCAGGGGGCAGAGAAAGAAAGACAGAACAGCTGCCTCTCTCATCTCCTTTTCTCTAGCTTTCTCTGACACGCGTGCACTTTTTCTCTCGCTCTCCTAATTACCCACTTTTCTTTCATCTCTCCTCTCCTCTCTCATACGGTGTCTTCCTTATTTCACTTCCACTGCTTTCCTCCGTCTGTAATGCAGCACTGCTTTCTTACCTCTCCCCCCTTTTCCTGACTCTCAACTGCATTCGCCCCGTTGTCTCTCTCTTTCCATCTGTCTCGTCTCTCTCTCCCTCTCTCTGCCTCTCTCTAAGTAAATCAATGAGACCCACCCATGGTTCAGGAGAAAGGGAGAAACCTCACTAATGGCTCTTACCTGGCATTCCTCTCAAATGCTGTACATGTCCCTGCTGTACTTAAGCCAGCACCCTGGACCTGCCTCCCTAGCACATCGCATTACAGGCCATCGATACCTTTTAGCAGCAAAGAAAAAAAAAAAAAAAAGAAACGGGTGTCTGGAATGTTCCTGCTCACCAATCTGTGGCAGTGCACCTCCTGGGATCTGAATCCCGTTTTCCCGGGTGAAAACCCAGACCCACGCACCACACCAAAGGGGGTTCCCCCGGGGCTTAAAGAGAGACTAGGCTTTTCAATGTCTCTGGACTTGATACTGGAGCTGCTCACTGGAGCTCCTCTGTCACATGTACACACCAACACACCAACACACTAGTACGTTTGACAATGGGAGGAGCAGGGCCGACAGCTAGACTCTGTGCTTTATCCCAGTTCAAATGTCCGTAAAAACAAACCGTCCATAAAAACAAAAACCTCTTTTCTGTTCAGTTTCGTAAAGGGCACCATGTGTACTCGATATCCTGTATATCACGGTATATCCAGTTAAGATTATACTAATACTAATAACATGCAAAAGAATCAAACAGTTGTTAGATTTAGAGAGACAGATGCAGTGCTGGGTACAGTGGTGTTGGTTGGTCCATTGACCATCAAAGCTGTTCTCACCGTAAGGTTTTATAAACACAGCTATGTCCAGGTCTGCACACCACTGAGTGTGTGTCACTATTTAGACCACAGACTGTTAACTCTGTGAACCTGCTTACTGCAGCTTGGGCTTAATGGACCACAAACCATATAGATGGTAAAGGTCAGCTAGACACCATGATACCATTATTTATACGTTAAGCACCACACAACAGATGGAATTTACAACAGGTTTTATACCCACACAGTCACCATGGTCAGCAGAGGCTCATCACAGTTTGCTGTAACCACAGTCCATTCCCATGAGAGGTTCCAATGCAGGCAGGCCATTCTAGAGGAGTCCTCCCATCAAACTACTGCCAGTTCGACCTGCAGCAGTGGAAGGTGCCGTGATCCTCTGCCAAAGGCTTTCCTAACGGGGAAGGCTTGGCAATATGCAGACACAACACGAGCTGACCCAACGTTGTACGGGTCAACTCACACACACACACACACACACACACACACACTTCCTCGGAGAGCTTTTTAGAAAAGCTAGACGCATCGTTTTTTTTCTCCCCTCCCATTTCTCCCGGAGCTGTATTATTGGATCCATCCGACATTTTGAGGCAGCGAGGCCCACCGAGATGGAGAGAACATGCATTATGTAGGACGGTGTGAGTGGGTGTTTGAGAAAAGGGAACTGTACGCGAGCGCTTTCCTGTAAGATAGGGACGGGGAGATATAGAGACTGTTAAATACAATGAGATTTGGCTTGGAGAGAGAGTGTGAGCGTGTGTGTGTGTGTGTGACGGAGGGGGTAGAAGGGAGACGGTTGTCAGAGATGTTAAGAACGGACTCATTTATTTCCAGCCTGCTAAGACCCCTGGAATAAAGCCCAGACATACGCGCCAGAAAAAGGTCCAAGCAACCAAACACATTCAACTTTCAACCGAACACAGAATATACAGAGATTTATGTTCCCTTGATACTCATACACTGATTCTGGAAATTACCTTCCTTTAATAGTGTTGCACCAAAAAAAAAAAGGATTATTTCAGTTTGAACCAAGAAGCTTTAAGCATTGGAAGTCTGCGTTTCTTCATGTCTGTGAGGGAGCTCAGCTCAGTTCAGTGTGGCACTCTGGAGTGTTAACCGCCCGTGTTCTCAACGTGAGCATAGCGTTTGTAAAACTCCACACACCTGCCAAGGGTCAGTCAGCCCTCATCCCCTGCCTTTTCATACTCCCTCCTGTCCCTTTGTGTGTGCGCCCCCTCTCTTCCTGCCTCTCTAGTTCAGCCCTTCACCACATCAATCTGTTTCCCTTCTCCTCCTACCTCCCTCCCCCTCTCTTTGAGTTTATTCCTGTCCTCCCTCCTCCACAGAGTTTGCTCCAGTTGAAGGTGACTCCTCTCACAGCTACAGTGTATAGCAGCAGGGGGCCGATGCAGACTGCAGCAAAGTCCGCTGGGATTGGCTCAGAGCCTCGGAACACTGTTTTCCTTCTCTTCACACCCTATAGAGGGGCCTCCAAGAGATCGCCTGTCAGTCCAACACACACACACACACACACACACACACACACACACACACACACACACACACACACAGATCTTTCTGGGAGTCTGAGTTTTCCTTATTTGCATGTGTGGGGGGCCACAGGAGTAAGTACGAAGGGGGGTCTGAAGATCAAACACATTTGTACACTAAAGTGTGTTTATCACTTCCAAGGTGTCCATGTGCTCCCCGACCGTTTTGTTTACAAATCCCTAAGTCTTTGCTTTGATTCACTCTTGTTTAGACATCCTGTCCTTTCATTTACTTTATTCCCCTCTTTCTCCATCGCACCCTCCCATGTGAGGCTAGTCCTTGCCAAGCTGCTGTCACCACGGCAACATCAGCCATTGTGTCAACAGCCTAGTAACCATAGCAACCCGGAGGCTAATTAACAGGAAGTGTCCCAAAGCAGAGCCTCAGAGTGGATGTTGTGGCTGTGTGTTAGGCTGTAAGTACGCCAGCCACATCAGGCTGGACAGTCTGTAACAGCGCTGCCCTGTCCCTCAGGGCTGGACATGGACACTGGCCCAACGCCCAAACAACATCAGAGTTAACAAAAACATTTTGTTCAAAAACATTCCTTCTCCTCCATCTACCTACTACTATCTGTTGGTGCTGTCATTCAGGGCAGTCCTGCTTTGTTGGAGAGCTGGGCTCCATGGATGGAGACTATTCCTGCTGCAGCCACGCACCTGGAAGCCAAGCCCCAGAGTCACGTAGGGCAAGGCAGGGGGTCTCTGTGGAGACGGATGAGGTGGCTGTTCAGAGTGGAGGGGCCATTCCTTAATCATCAAACTCCACTCTGCACAGTGAGGGGTGGGGGAAACACAACGCACACACATACACATACACACACACACACACACACACACACACACACACACACACACACACACACGGAATCATTCCACATCTGTTCACTTCAACAGCTCTGGGGTATTTTCTAACTACTCATCCACAGGGGGTTCTGTATTCTCCACCGAACACACACGCATGCTGCCTCCACTGTGCTCCACATTTAACTAGCGTGTGCTGGATTTAGACAGTAGACAGTTGTGTTCTGCAAAAACAAACTGGTGTTCAGAATGTAAAAACATTGTTGAACGGGCAGAAAAAGGTGTTGTTTCTGGTAACAGCTACTGGGAGTGACAGAGGAATCGTGACGCAGCCATAGGGAGAGGAGGAGGACTGGAAGAACTCTAGAAGAACTCTACGTCAAATGCTCTATGTGCATGAGCGCCATGTCATCAGAACAGAATCGCAAAAGCAATTTCAAAGATGAATCAACCCCTCTCCCTTTCTCTTTGGATTGCGTTCGCTCTCTCGCCCACACAAAGCCAGGGTTCCATCCGCTCAGGCAGAGCGAGTATTCACACCGGCCAGCATACCAATGAAGCTATCGCCCTCAGAGGATGGAAGCCTTGAGTCCAGCACACACACACACACACACACACACACACAGACACACACACACACTTTGTACCCAGCAGTCTAATAGACTTGCCCTCCTGCGGCAGTATACAGTGTTAAAGTCTGCCTGCTATACTTTGTTCATTATAAAACTCTTTAGGTCTATGCCAACAGCACCATGGCAGTATGGAGCCTTTTGCACTCCCCCCCAAAACACACACACACACACACACACTCAGTGCAGCTCAGACCAGGCCACTCTGAGACAGAGCCACTGTGCTAAGCCCTTGATGAGCAGCCACATTGGGAGGGCTTTGATGTTCGGCGCCACCGTCTATAGACAATAAGACACTGTGCACTGACTACCGGCACCGGTTGTCTGTGTGTGTGTGTGTGTGTGTGTGTGTGTGTGTGCTTTTGTGTGGCCTGGTTAATTAATCTAGTGGGGAGAGGGGAGCAGAAATGCACTTGTTATGTATTCTCAAAACCGAGTCTTTCACTTACGCACACACACACTTTTGATTTTGCCGCTTTAGACGGGGGCGGGGGGGGGGGGGGGTCATTAAAACGTCTGGGGGGGAAATATAGAGGCAATAGTAGCATGTGACTGTGAGCGTGGAGGTGTGTTTGTTCAAATGAAACCAAACGCAACCTTGGGAAAGCCCTTTGTCTTGTAACAGGCTCTGCATAATTTCTTCACACACACACACACACACACACACACACACACACACACACACATATAGAGGACCTGCGGTCCACATGGCATGGTCCTCAGGCTCTTGGCCTCAGCAGGTGATGGGAGCACAGAGACGTAGGGAGAGTCACAAACATCCAAGCATGGAAAAGGAAAGCAGGCTTCAAAAGAGTGGGAGTAGCTTAAAAAGAGAGAAAAGAACGGAGGAAAGGAAGATTCCTTTATTATTTTTAAATATATTTGATAAAAAATGCGGTTTTATGCTAGACCTTGCTATGGGTTCCATGATTAGGCAACATTTACAATGTGAGTTGCGCTCATGACCAAACTGCGATTGCATCTGATTGAGGGACCGATGGCAGAGAAAGAGGGAGAAGGAGCTGGCTGAGACGACAGTAAGGCGGTTCTATTCCTCTCTCTCTCTCTCAGCTCAGAGGGGTATCGCTTCCACACCGTAATTCACCCCTGTTCAGGAATGAGCTCGTTCAGCACATCAGCGCATAGAGAATCAATTAGACAGGACATAGATGGAGCAGAGAGAAAGGGGGAAGGCTTAACGGACCCAACGCAAAACATGATTTGTCGATACTAACATTATGGAGAGTGGAGGTGTGTCTTCTAGATGATGAATGATAAGATCAGCGCAAAGCCTTACCATTATTGTCCCAGGAAGACACCAGCTCCTGTGATTGGTCTATGGTTGTGTGTGTGTGTGTGTGTGTGTGTGTGCGCGCCACGCTTTCATTTCCATCCCATTGGGATGGAGTTCAGTAATGACACGGAATTATCAGGGATTGAGATGAACGGTAGAGAGAAGAACAGACGACGGTTCTCTTCCAAGGTCAAAGGAGGAGGAGCAGGAGGGGTGAGACAGAGAGAGAGAGAGAGAGAGAGAGAGAGAGAGAGAGAGAGAGAGAGAGAGAGAGAGAGAG
>JAVQJS010084334.1:0-51574 GCA_036024795.1 Galaxias rostratus | reverse complement strand
GCGAAGAATGGGAGAAACTGTTCCAAAATAGGTGTGCCAAACTTGTAGCATCATACTCAAGAAGACTTCAGGCTGCAGTTGCTGCCAAAGGTTCTTCAACAAAGTATTGAGTAAAGGGTGTGATTAGTTATGTACATAACAAAGTGTAACATAAGAATGTGGAAAAAGTGAAGAGGTATGAATACTTTCCATTTACATTGTGTATGTGTGTGTGTGTGTGTTTGTGTGTGTGTATACATATATATTTACACAGTGCATCTGGAAAGTATTCATACCCCTTCACCTTCTGCACATTTAACCCCAAAAATTATATAGTGTATAACTCATGAGGTTGGAGGACTGCATCCTTATGTCTCTGCGATTACTCAAATAACTTGTTGATGTGGTAATCTGGAATCCCAAAAAAAAGCAGTCTTGCAGGACTTTGTTCATCAAGATTCTTTGGTTTCAGCTTTCAAGCCTTCCTCTTTATCAAACCACAGACATGCTGTAGAATTTGCCCTCTCTTGTGGTTTGAAATGTAATGGGAAGCGAGAATATCTTGATACTTCAGGCTGTTGATGTTGCCATCCACTGTGCAGATCTCTTGCACACCCCATACTTGATGTTTCCCCAAACTAAATTTTTTCCTCTATCAAACTTGACTGTTTTCTTGGTGAATCTTGGGTCCATGCGGTTTCCACAGGGTTGTTTGCAGCATTTGCGTCAATTGGGATGCAGATCAATGGATGACCTTCAGAAAAATAAACCCTAAGTTACTTTTCCACCGTCCATGCTTTCGGCAAGCTGTGGGCCTTGGCAAATGCAACCATTTTTTGGTTTTGGTTTAATGCTGGTTTCTGATTATGGTCACAAATAAGACACTGGAGACCACTGCATGAAAGAAATCAACAAACTGTTATTGTAGATACAGGGGTTTCTGGTGACTGATTGACATTCAGAACCGCTGCATTTGAAAATGGGCTGGCCCCAGACTGTAGAAGCACAAGCAGTCCCTTCGAACAGTTATCTTACAGGGTTTGCCGGACCTGGGCTTGTCATGAACGCACCAGTTTCTTCAAATTTTTCATATCCTCTCCACTTGATGTTTGGATACATTGAAAATGTCTGCCACCTCACCAGCAGACTTGGTCTTCAGGCTCCTGTTTATCAGCACTGGTCTGTGGTTGAATCTTTGGCATGTTGTCAGAGGTCAGATAGCACTTCGCATGAAGGTCTGGCGTGCTGTTTTTTTATTCACACCTAGATATGTGTTAATTACAGTAATTTTCACAGGTGAAGCTCTAATCTGTGATTGGTTGAATCATTTATAGACAAGACAAGAATTTTGTCCTTGCAAAAACAGGTGGGCTTTACCAAGCTGTGAACATCAGGACACTTCGGTTGTTGGTTGTTTGTTTGACAGAAACAAACTGGAAATAGTATGAACATGGACAGGAAACAACTTGGAATTCTGGATACAGGATTCGACTCACAAAGCAACTGAACAAGACGAACTGGCACAGAACCAAGGGAGACAAGGACTATTAATACATGAGGTAGGGGAACACAGGTGAGACCAATAAGGGACGGGGTAGACAACCCCACCCACACTGGGAGAATCACACAAAGGGAGGAGTTTGCGTCTGAAATAAGAACAAAAAGTGAGTATGAATAAAACAGGAAGTGCAAGACAAGAGTGACTTAAAACATAACAAAAAACACTGCACATGACAATGTTAACAGAGCTGGCGGGACACAACAATGCCTTGTAAATGACAAAGACAGAGTTCAATACAAGTATTTTATTACAAAAGGTGCTTCTGAAAAGGAAGTTTGCGTTTGCAAAAGGATCACCTCAAGCAGCGTTTAGGACGTTGTCCCAAGGAGATGACAATTCGTTTCTGAAATCTGCTTCCTTATATACCAAAGTGAGGTGTGTCCTTTTTCCATAAGCTAAATCACTTATGCATCCTAAGCCCTGTCCCCAATTGCAAAACCACACACTCATGTATTGGGTTTAGATTGCTGGCCGTAAAAGTGACACTCCTTTCTCCTGTCTCCAGTGGGACCCCTCCAGCCAAGGTTGATAACCCTGCAACTTCCTAAACAGAAAGTAAATCTTAGTTTATGATATGCAGAAGTGGACTATTGTAAATAAATCTGAATTCTACCATTACAGTATACAATGATGAGATTCAGTTACAAAACTCAAAGCACTGAGGTAAACGACACCAAGGGATTTTAAAATAGTAGGGGCTGCATCCCTACACACAATATCATCAGAATCCATGACTGACAAGAGAGTAGATTTTACAATTGTCTTATTCTATTTAGAGCTCCAAGTCTGAGGCTAACCTTCTTGGTGAGTCACACACATCTTTAATGATAACTTTACAAATAGCAAAATTTACAAAGTATTTGCAAACTGTAACATGCTCAATTTGGACTCCATTAAGATAACAAAAGTTGTATGGCTTTTTTTTAACTGTTTGGCTTTGAGAAAAGCATACATTTAGTTTTTGACTTGTTTTGGACTAATTTTGGATTTCTGAGAAATTTCTGTACACAATTAAATGCCATTGTCAGGTTAAACATTGCCTTCTACATGGATGGAGCCCAGGAATAAAGAACAGTATTGTCTGCATAGAAATTTACTTTACAGTCTTTTAAAGAGTCACATAAACTCCACACTTTTTTATGCTTCTGCAAATTTCCCAAAAATAGATAATTAATGTGAAAGGAAATGCTGAGAATAACTGTTTAAATAATTTATAACCAAAGTAAATTGGAAGTGCATAGGACATGTAAGGCAAATGGAAATGTTAAAAGCAATAAGAAACGTACAAATGAAAGTAAATGATAGGGTATTCATTCATACAACGGGAAAAACAATCCATTACATGTATTTATTTTTGAGGCATTTGTATAGTTATGTGGGCGCATTTTTTTTTTTTTCAGTTTTGGTCCTTCATAAACGCAACAGTTTCCGTTAAGGTTTCGGCTTTATTGAGTTAGGGCTGAACGCAGCCCTAATGTCTGCACCATGCTTAAAGCCTCTACCCCCCAGTGAACCTAGAGTAAATGTCGCATGTGGCTATTGAAGTTGTAAACTTTGGCCAGATGTCAAAATAATAAATCATAATTTAAAAAAAGGTTTAACTGCGATGAAGAAGGTTGCGTTTTTTGTCGTTGCATTCGCGGCTTTTATTGGACAACGGCTTTTTAACTTACGGTAGATTCTCTGATAGTTTCGTTTGAAAGAGTTATGATATGCTACTGTTATGCTATTTTTAAGATATAGGCTACCTAATCCACAACATGTTATATGCTATATCTCATTGCTGTGTTATTTGGTCACATATTCTGGTCAAGTTAAGAAAGGGAGGTCTTAAATGGCTGAATGTTGGATATGTGGACACAAAGACATCAAATCGGATTCTTTAATAGTACTTTGACATTTTTATTTTCAGGGAATTAAGTCTTTCAACAAGGGAATTGCCTCTGAATCATCTTCCCAACTGTCGTCTTTTAAAGAATATCGGTAAGGAAATAACAATGTGTGTTTGTCATTGAATCATTAATATTTAAATGTAGTATTGCAGTAGGTGGTTTAGTCACCAATGTGTCAGTTGTTTCAGTTGATATTTTTACATCCATGTATTGAAGAAAGCTCTCAGGTGATCAAAGTCCAAATAAAAGATCAGAGATAGCAACTTCCTTAGGGCCGTCTTGTGTAGATTAAGGTTACACGGTTCCTCAATTGTTTTAGGATAGTATGGTGGGGGTACAGTTCACTGTACATTTTTAAACATATTGCAGACTTGTCTGATATGGACAAGTATGTTGTCATTTTGTACAGATTATGGAGCAGAAGATATCACCATACTCCAGGATGGAATTGCCATTATAAGCAGTGTATGTTGCTCTTTCTTTTTTAGCCTTTTTTAACTGGGGGTGGGAGTTTGGGGAGTGAACTAGTGGAATACAATCACACGCAAGTGCTGTAATGATATAGTGTAACCAAATGTCAAGGGATTTGTTATAAATATCACTCTCACAGAGTTGACAAATGTATTTACCCACTAAGGGATTGAAGTATCCTGGTTGCCATATTTTTCCAATGACCCTGGAAAGATTTATACCCTCGACCTCTGGAATCCAAGGCTGAGCCCTGTGGAACTGCAGATAAAAGGAAAACTGGACCTCAACTCTTTCAACCCACACGGCATTAGTGTTTATATTGACGATGACTCTGGTAAATTGTGTTACAGTAACTTTTAAGTAACAGTAGCTTACATGTTTACTCCTAACACACTCTGGATAGAAGCATGACAAAAATAATTTAATATATTTATTGCACCTATGTTAGAGTCTAATGCTCTTTGTAAATATTGTAAATCCTTATTTTGAGAGGATGTTACAGTATTAATGCTAGTCTTCTCATTGGAGATCCTCTCTCTTCACAGATAAGTCTGTATACCTGTTTGTTGTCAACCACCCAAAATCCAACAGCCAGGCTGAGATATTTCGATTTGTTGAAGAAGACAATGCTCTTGTTCACCTGAAAACTATTATACATGAACTTCTCCATAAGTAAAAAAATTGTGATTAGACTCAGTAACAAAGTTTTTATGCCCAGCATAACTGTGTTCTTTGCTTTCCATGCACCTTTACATGTGTGTTCAATCTTTCAGTGTGAATGACATTGTTGCAATAGGAGTTGAAAGCTTTTATGCTACAAATGACCGCTACTTCACAAATGAAGCACTGCACATGCTTAGCATCATCCTCGGATCCCCCTGGAGTACTGCAGTGTTTTATAGCCCAGAAGACGTGAGGGTTGGGGGTGATGTTTATCTCTCCGCAAATGGAATTAACATTTCACCTGACAAAAGGTTGGCTTTAAGTTTCTATAGGCTGCACATACTAATTAAATTAATTAATTAAATAAATACTTCCTACAGTTTTCCTGCTTCACAATGCAAATTCTGTTTTGTGTAGATATGTATAAATTTCAGACATTCTGACTCACAACGTAGATGTTTATAAGCGTGAAAAGGGGAATAATTTGGTACATGTTAAGGTAATTACCAAAACACTTAAATATAATCATCAAACAATTAGTTACTACTGATTGGACAACAAAACATTAAAATAAATTTTTCTCAAACTGAATGCCTAGTATACTAAATGATTTTGTACCCAACTCTTGTGTGTATATCAACAGTCAGTAGCTGTTGGCTCGCTTTGTGACAACATTGAGCTGGACCATGACACTGGTGACTTGTGGCTGGGTTGTCATCCCAATGGTGCAAAGTTTACTACAAGTGATCCTAAAGATCCACCTGGCTCTGAGGTAAGGGTTATTTTAGTAGTTATATAAAATAAATAATGATCTGTAGTGCTTAGTGCTTCCTCATAGATGTATGACCCCTCCCATGCTTACATTTCTCAATTAGTTTGATGCCAATTTGGAAGGTTACGTAAATTAGACAGAGAAACACATCTTTTTAATCCAATGGTTTAGGTAATTCGGATCCAGAACATTCATTCTGAGCAGCCAGTGGTGACACAGGTGTATGCTGACAATGGTAGTGTGATCATTGGTTCCTCAGTAGCAGCTCCTTATAAAGGAAAGCTTCTCATCGGTACGGTCTACCATAAAGCTCTGTGCTGCGACTTGAAGAAGTGAATTAAATAGAATGTAAAAAAATCCATTCATAGCCGTTTTTGTTAAGCAATATAATGAAATACAATTTCGTAAGAAGAGTACATGCAATAACAAAAAACTCTTTTCAAATTGTTTTGTAATTATTACAGAAAATAATTAAAAAAAATAAAAATGCTTTAAAGTAAAAGAAATTGTTGGTTTATTCTACTCACTTCTTAAGACAGTTGAAGTACATTGTTAAATGTGTATGGACAGTGTGTTACAGCATGTTAAATGTGTTCCTGAAACCAGTCCAAAAATCCTTTGGTATTTGCATTACTTTCCATTGCATTATTCAGTCGTTCACCAAAATTGGTAAATTGTTTTGGTATACTTAAATAGGCTTATTTACATTTGTCCAAGCGAGGACATGATCGCACAAACAATGCTGCCTACAAATACACTGCCAGCCATTTTCTATTTACGTTTTTAATCAAAAAACGTTTCTACATTTCTTTGTGAAAATGTACTTTTATCCTTTCTCTTCAGTCTCTTCTCTCAAGTCCCCTTCGACCACTTTAGATATAAAAAACCTGGTCATTCCACCATCAGGGTTCTGAACAATCTCTTCTTCTTTTGCCTCTATGTTAGACTCTACAGGGCATGCACCTTTGTCCATGTCTTTGACAGGGTCTTGATTAAGAAAGCTAAACACAGAGTCTTCTAATGACTCCATAAGAAGTTCCTGGCCCTCCTCTCCTGACAGAGAGTTGGACAGTGATTCCATGGGCCTGAGGAGCAGATCATCACTGATGCTAAGTTTGCTTATTCGCTTAGGGGAGTGGTCAAGAGTTTGAATGATAACCGCCTTGAGGTCACTACAGCTCTTGGAGCGAACCATCTGGTCCGAAAAGCAAACCTTTTTCTGCTTCTTGTTTGTTGCACCAATCTTTTTTATGACAGTGCTATAGTCTTCTGTCTCCTCTGATAGATAGTTGAAGATGTCAATAGCCGTGGGACGTGTTTGCGGGTTTTGAGTGTGTTCCACCGGGATCTTGGGCTCATCCACTGGGAACCTGTGCTTATGCCTTCTCTTTTTGAGAACTTTGTGGGCCTCCACGACCATGTGCACATTCCAGCTGAAAAACAGAGATAGCCACGCCAGGCCCATGTATATCCACAACTCCACGAGCACCCGATATGGCCTTGGGTACTTTATTTCTGCATTTACACCTTGAAACAAAAAATAAACCAAACAAAATGTCTTCTTCTTGTGTTTGTCAACTTTAGCCTCACTTATCCAGTACCCATAAGAGCGAGAACGACTGGTACCGGGTCTGCCTTTACTGTATAATTAGTATGCAAAAAATGGTATTCAACCCCATAATGAAAAAAAAGGAAAATAGCAATAATAATTTAAATGTGCAAACTTTACATTGAAATTAATTGTATGTGGGGATTTCCACTATGTAAATGTAACAAACCTGCTACATAGTCTCCAAAGCCAACGGTGGTAAGTGTGATGAAGGAAAAGTAGAGGCCCTCCAGGTAGCTCCAGCCCTCAAAGTTCATGAACACAAATGGAGGGATAATAAGGTGCACCAGGAGTCCCCACAGAAGAAATATTGCTGTACAGGTGAACTGGACCTTTTTCTTAAAACATTACAAAGAAAACATCAATGTCATTGTTTGGTACCAATAGGCATAAACTCTATACCAAATCAATAGAGATATGTGCTAACCATTGATTGATGGTTGGAGTTTAATGTTAGCTTATTTAATTAGCTAAATTTTTTAAATAATACATTGTGTACATTATAAATAACAACATGTTATTCAAATTGCAAAATAGGCACTGCAGCCCAAAAAGCAAAGGTATATGAAAAGGTAACAATGACGGACACTTAATTTAGATTGGTTTTAGATCAACTTATCTTGCCAGGCGGTCAATGTAGTGGAGTCTTTTTTTGTACTGATACGGCTAATTCGAAATGTTGAATGTAACACACTTAATTACCTGTTCCTTTTGTCGGATTCACCGATTTGATCCTGAGTAAAGTGCATCATTTTTTGTCATTGTACATATGGAACCACTTTGTCAGAGTTTATTGTATTGTATTGCATAGAAGCAATTTAACGGACCAACTTTGCTTGGTGTGATCAGTTGATCAAGACAAACTAGTTCTACTGTGTCAGAGTTCACATTGCCTGTCTAGTTAAAGCCAAACATTTTCCACAAGTTTTCTCAGATGCTTTCTAGCACAAGCGTTTTTTTCCAATCAGTTAATCCTGGCATTGACTACCACAAACACGACCATTGTGTTAACGTTATGAAAATCATGGACTTTGTAAAGAGTCCGTCTGTTCCAGGCGTAACACCCCTAATATAATCTTCCTTGACATGAGAAAATTAATATAATAGATTTTTTTTAACTAATAGTTTTGTCCTATTCCGTGTGGCTAATTTGACCTTGATCGGATCTCTTACCACTGTGAGGCCTTTGTTTATCAAGACCATGCTTAGCCGTTTGGCCCGGTCCCCAAAGAAGGAGCCCAGTTCACTGATCCAGACCAGGCATAGTGGAATCCCACAGAGACCATATAGGATGCAGAATATGCGTCCACCAATCGTTTTGGGAGCAACATTGCCATAACCTGAAAATGATGAGTGCAATGATGATGAGTTCATTGATACACAACTTCTTACATAGTACAATTATACTGTGTGTGTGTGTGTGTGTGTGTGTGTGTGTGTATATGTATATATATATATATATATATATATACTCAGAAATAAAAAGAATGGAGTGTTTCATTTTGACATGGCATTTTGTCACCAGTCACAGCTGTTCCCTACCTATAGTGGTGACAATAGATGCAGCAAAGATTACAGAGTTGCCCCAATCCCAGTTGTAGTACGTCTTTCCAGTTATGGTCACACCTTGTCCAGCAGCCTCTGCCACCACCTAAATATTAAGTGTGATACAAAAATATTTTTGGTTCTGGCCAGTAGATTGTGATAGAGCTCATGGGACATATAAACCACTTGGGTAACAGCACAGCAATAAGGTAGATTCAATTTAATTGCCAGCTGCTCTGACTCAAAGCAACGTGTGACCTAAAGCAATTTACATATCACCCAAATACAAACTATACCACTATTAGTAGTATATGTGCAACATCAGAGTTGTAGTGAGTTTAATCAACTGACATAATTTGGAAAAAACCTTTTACTTGTTATTTGAGAGATGTTTTCAGTAGTGCGCAGGATTATGAGTGGCCATTGTTATCCATGCCTTAATGGACCAGTAACACCAGTTCTGGTCGGTTCTGGAGTGAAAATTACCTTGTTGATAAGTTCATATAACACACATTCAATAGTAAGATGACCCATCTCTGTTGTTTCCTTCATTTACTAGGGCTTACTTGACTTACATTCTGTAAAACACATGTGCGTTGTTAGATGTAAGCCAGTCATGGGGTATTAACCTTTGCTTGATTTATGATTATAATTCTTATAATTGTATTTTATTTATATAGGATTGACTGACTGAGAACAGTTCTTTTTTCCAGAAGTGCCCAGTTTAAAGCTAGAATTTATCAAATTACAAAAATTAACAAAAGATTTATGAATAAAATAGGATTAATTATTTTTTTTGCAGTACACTACAATATTAAGTCTCAAACAAAACAAGGACACTCTTCAACTCCCATTTCCTCCAGTAAAACAAACTTCTCATTTAAATTCCTGTTGAATCTTGTTTCATTTATCCGAGGCAAAAAAGAAAGAAAGCTGATTTACCAAGTTCTGTGTTCACTTTACAGCTTTCAATGGTGATATAGTTATGTGAGCATGTCCTCTGACTACTGGATTTGTGATTTAATAATAATTTAGTAAGGTAAAAAAGTATCTTGCCCAACAATGGCTTGTAAACAAATAAATACAGTGTTTTCCTACCTATCACTAAGAGAAGACCATCTTACTTTTATATATAGTGTACAATGAAGCGTTCTAAAACTATCCCCGGTAACAAAACTGCATCGATTTTACAACGTTCTATTTTCAAGTGATCAGCATGACATTCATTTATAAGTAGTCTGCCCATTTCTTTTATTTAATGAAACCATTTAGTTTACTAAACATTTTCAATTGAAAAAATCCCATACCATTAATAATGCCTACAGATAAGGTTACTGAATGTTAACAGTTCAAGATAATTATATAGTATATTATGTAACCATAGCAAAGAAGACAACACAAGTTTTGTGGTCACTGCATGTCCCTAGCATGATCAATAACTATCCTCCAAGTGTGATATTCTCTTCTTGATTTAGAGACGCACTTCCTAGTGCCATAAAGCTATTCATCACATGCTGTGAGTCAAACAGCATACTACTATTTTATTTTAGTAGGTATTGCAGCTCCTCTTTCAAAATACGAGTAGGCTAAAGTAGTAGTGTGGAGAGTCGGTGTGATGTATTGTCCCCTTTGATGAGCATTGAGTGTCAGAAAAGCCAAAAAGGATTGGTGGCTAGCTTACTGTCAAATGCAACTGCATGTTGTTGGGCTATGCTGGTATTTGTGCCTTACTACATTTAACATTCTTTTTATTGGGACGTACAAAATATTTTTGCTGGCTCACAATATCGTAAGCTACTATGGGCATTGGGAAACAGCCACAATTTCACTGGAGACAACCGGTAACCGGTAGCAGACAAAAGGCTGTGTTCAGAATTGCCTGGATAAATACTAATACTAATTCTACTAATCTACTACATACCTAATGTGTATAATACTGAATACTGACCACTTAAACATGAATCTAGAACGCAACTTTTGAGTACACTTAACTAGAACAGATTATGGCACTTTTGTAATGCTGTCAAAGCTAGATGGAAGTTGTACATTTGCATTTTTAGGCATCTTCTATTAAATGTGCAGTATGTAAGTTTGATTTTCTAGCACTAAATATTTTTGGGAGATTTGTTACGTTTATTACATAGCTCCTGAATGATATAATTAATCCAAATGCTCAGATAGAGGGTCTGCTATATATGAGCACACTGGGCCTTGTATTGAGCTTTTTGGATGCCGGCCTATCTCCAACCAATCAAGAGAGTTTTGCATGGAGTAGGGGCGACCTGTTTGCCAATCTCCTTATGTGCGCACCCCTGGACAATTGCTTTCTGCATTACTCTCCAAACAAGCTTGTTACAATTTGTGTCACAAACCAAAGTAGCAGTGTTGTGATAGTCTCCTAGTTGCAAGGCAGCTGAAGTCGTGGCATGTTGTCGGAAAATACTTGGCCTGTTAAATCGGCAAGGACAGTTTTAGACTGTAGTATTGCGCCAGATTTATGTCAAAAAGGCGTTATTCATTTACATGCATAGGTTGGATATACTTGACAATGTATAGCTATGGTGCCAGTCACAGCTATATAGAAATAGAAATGAATGTCATGCACTAGCTGATACCAATGGAGAATACAATATATATATATATTTAAATGTTAGCTGACTGTATGTCGTTACTATGGACACGTTCATTAGTGTCAGTGCTGTTGCTTTGGGGTGAACCACTCGTGAACCACGTGAAAACGTTTTTTTTTTTTTGTTGAAGCGTTGACAATCAGACACTCAAGATTCTTTTGTTTCTCACCTTGGAATCAGACATGGCTGTTGTCGGTGAGAACCAAAAATGTGCTCAACATACACGATTCATGAAACACTGCCTTGCTTAGGCTGAGGAAGTCTAGTTAGAATGCGCACAGACATGTGTGAGATAGGAGGGACCAAATACTCCGGAGGTTGATTTTTTTGAGTGTTGTGATAAAAAAAAAAATCTCCATTCTAGAACAACATACTCCACCTTTAACCTCTCATGGTACTCAACATAACTTCAAATTTGAGGATGTCATCCGGGAACTTTTTCCATACTAAATATTTCACATACTATGTGTTGTTGGCACATTACATACTTTGTTTGTTTATAGTAGGCAATTTCGAACACAGCATAAAATGTATATTGAGACTTTAAGAAGAATGATCTGAACGTTATTGTTTTACATTCTCGCATAGAGAATTTTCCCAATGTGCAAACTGTAGAAAAGTCTTGATAATCTGTTTATACAAAAAAAAGCATAAAGCAGCTTTAAATAAAGTGTGTTTTATTCAACACATACATTGTATATTTTAGTATTTGCATAATTTTTAGGGAGAAGTTGTTTCATTCTGTACATACAACTGATCATAACCTTGTGGAGAACTGGTAAGACAACATTTGATTTTAAAGCCTCCTTTTATTTAATGTAGTTGCCTTTAGTCACAAAGATCCTCCTTAAAAAAAAAAAACACTATTTCATTATCTCCACATAATTGTGAACATGTCATATTGTCCCCCGCCTGGAACACAACGTGGTTAAAAAAGCTGGTTTGAGGTGAATTATTGTGGTCGAAGAATGCGACTTCAGAACAACAAATGTATGTCTAAGTTACACTTTATTGAAGAAAAAGAAACAGAAAATAAATGGTAAGTAGTAGTGTAAAGACAGGAGTGGTTAATATTTTGTTTACATACCTGTATAATGTGATCCAGGTCATCTTTTGTCAAACAGTCAAAGGATTTAAGAATGCTCTCTTTTTCTTTAAGATAGTTGGACTTGGCCAATTTCCAATTTGGTTCTTCGAGGATTTGAAAAATTGCAGCTCCAATCGACAAGAAAAAAATAATACACGATGTTAAAAGAGGACCTTTATCAGCCATAGCCTAATCTACAAAAAAACATCCCTCTTGAAAGTTGAAGTAACTAATTGTGAAGGAAATGCGCTCACAATCGCGTGGCCAACTTTCTTCCTGGTCCTGGAATAATAGACTGCCAGCCTGGCGCTGAAAACAAAGTCAACCCTCTTGATTTGATCCGTCACTTATCAATAAACTATTCTTCTTTTTTCAGACCCAACAAAACTAGAGGAAACTCACTTTATTGAAAATTACAATGACATTTATGTTTTGTTTTTGCCTGGCAAAGTTTCCAATAGGAGTATGTGAGTTTGGAAACAATTACATGTCGATGCCTACCACCGCTGAAGTTGTGCAATACTCCAGCGTCCGGGATATGTTTCAGACATTTAGACATTTACAATGGGCACAGACTACTTTATGGCAACCCACACATTTGTGCAGGGCGGAACTTGGTTCCAGCTGTCTCAGTCACATGCATGCCCTATTACAGCAAAACAAAAATAAAAATACCTTATCTATCTACAATTTGAAATGTACGTTAACATTACCAGAGGATGGATTTGTATCCGATCGAACTACCTGTGTCAACTATTGTAGTAATGGTAATTTAAGTATTTCTTACCAGACACACACAACATTTTTTTCCTGATTAAACTATATTTATTTGGACAATACATCGACAGGAAACACATTTTTGGAAAGTTCTTGATTTTTCTATTTCCACATCTATCCTGTGTGTCCACTCAAGGGTTCAAATAAGGCCATTTTGGATTGTCGTGTTTTATTGTAATTTTAATCGCAAAGTTGGAAACAAAAATTTGTTACATAAAATGTACAAATTACCAAAAAGACCATAAGCAGGCATAAAATTGACCACAGCCTTATTTATAGAGTGACCGAGGTCTCTTTTGCAGTGCCAAGTAAAAGAATGGAGAACATTAAATCCAATGCACACAGTAGCTCAGTACCATACAAACACCCATCAGTACTCGACCGAGAACCCCATAGTAGGCTCTACCAAAATATGTACCTCACAGTTCAAATTCCAACAGTGTTGGTCTACAATTTGTTCAAATAGTTTACTCCTCAGCATGTACTTCAACTTCGGCGTTGCTGCATAGGAAAATGTCTTATTTCAATCGAACAAGTAGGCTATGATAACACAAAAACAACTGACGGAACATGTAAGTAAATTGTAAATGGTATTCTTCCGTTAAATTTTGTTTTCCCCGCCTATCATTTTTGGGTCCTCATGTATTGAGGATGTCAAATTAATGATTACTATAGTAAATATTTGACTTGAACAAATCAAATATGTATACATTTCTGTAGAACAATGGTTGTGATTAAAAGAGCCAGGTTTATTAGATTGCATAATGCAATTCATGTACTGTTTCGAAACACATCTACTCCCCTTAAATGCCTGGAATAATTTAACTGGTGTAAACTACAAGTGGCTTGCTTCTTTTATCTTTTTAGTTCGGATTCCGGACCATTTCTGTGTTTTGGGCCAAACTACTTAGTATTTCTTGTCACTTCAGTAGCTACAACCCCACCCTTGACCAATCATCTATAATTACTGTGTGGCATCTTCCAAATTGACCTTATGTCCTGGTTATGGGCAATTTTACCCTCTAAAACTGCCTATTTGTCATGCAGAGAGTTGCCTTGCAAAAATGACCTGCGCGAATTTGTAAAAACATGTTGTCATATTATCTCAACTTCTTGGTAAAACAGAAACAATAGTGTGTAAACATGTAAAATTAGCAATCCTTTGAATTACATAACAAACTGTAGACTTGTTTTGCCCATCATGTAGACAATCAATCATTTTTCTGTGTAGACTTGTTTCGAACAGCCCCCAATGTAGACAATCATACATTAGTGTGTGATTCCTTAGTTTATATGATACTATTATACTCTCATCACAGGCACAATAGGTAGGTTTGCTCTAAGAGATGATTTTGGCAGCACCTTCAGTTTGCTTTGTGCAATTACATTAAACCCTCACAAAATTAACATGCATGATGCTTGCTGTCTATCACTCTTACTAGAACAATCAACAACTATACTCAAAGTTTTGGCATCTATTCCTCATTTAGTGACACAATTTCTTGTTCCATAAAGACATCTGTCAAAGTTTCACTGGAGAGTGTATGTGGTGGCAGACAAAATTATTATTAAAGTATTAAATATTGACTCCAAGGGGGATGTTTATGAACTGCGATTCCTTCATTCTTCTATATGCATAACAATGAGCAATAAGAAGAAATGTATTAATAATACGTCAATGCAAAAAAAGTTACATAGTTGCATTTACTAGGCTATTCTACAGGGCTTCTTCCTTCCCTTCCAACTCACATGTCATTTTAGGTAGTAGACGCATATTGCTCATTAACATTCATTAACAGGCTTATGTTACTGACTAGTGAAATTCCGCTTTTCTCATGGCTGCTGCCAGAGTAAATTTCACAAATACACCTTTCACATGGGACCAGGAGTCTCATGTTGGTGTGAACAGGCTGCTCGACCCGGGTTATTATCAGATCAGGAATATGGCAGGCTAAGGTCAATGTTATTTCTTTTTACTAGGCTTAGGCTTGGATAAAAAAAGCTAAAAGCTAATTGCTGTACTGCAAAAGCACATCTCTGACCCTGACTGTCTTACCCAGGTACACTGCCTGGCCCGCCTTGTTATAATGGATCCCACTGCTATATCTGGAAAAACATGGCCCTCAAAGCACTAGGTTTGGCAAGGCAACCATGCTCACACTTGAATCACTGTGAAGACAATTTAAGTGTGTTATAACCTTATTTCCAACTTTAATTTTACTGTTGTATGAACAACGTAAACTCACAATAAAAAGCATAAAAAGCTCAACTGCTTGTCACTCAACACTTGTAAGAGTAAGAGTCATGACTCTCATCATGTTTTAAAGCGGTCGACTGTATGACGTCTGTTCGACGGCTAGTCTTATCTACGGGTGGAGGTTCCCAGAGGGCTGTTCAGCCTTGTCGAGCTAATCTATGCAGTGGGTGTGTATCTCGTTGCCACAGCACAAAACGATAGAGAATAATTCTCTCTAGTAGGCCTATTTTAGTGTCTCCCTTTAGCACACTAGTTTCATGTTTCTGGCTGCCCCTTTGGAACTAGGTACAGTACTTGGGAGTGTGTGCGAGAATATAGTTTACATCAAACAACTCGATGGCGAGACAAGGGAGAATTTCTGTTTAGCATTTGACATTTAAATACATTAGGGTTTTAGCCTAGTATGATGTAGAGCCAAGATCAGTGCTAACAATAGACATTGTATTAAATGCTTCACTCCCTGAACGGGTCTGAAATTCATAGTGTTCAAGACTATTCCAGTAGCCCTATACTAGCCACATCGGGAAAGAACATGAACACCAGGGATTTCAGACATCGGGCAATGCTCGATGTGTTCATGACATAAATGCAAGAGCGGAGGTGACTTGACATTGTATAAAGGCACACAGATGAACAAATAGTTTTTCAATCATGCGCTCAGACCAGGTAACGCACATAGCAACCATCTGACGTCAAGGACTCAGGTAACTCGGGTGGGGCGGGTTTTTTTGGGAGGGGGGGGGGGCGGATTTCACGAAGGTCAGTACGCCAACTCCTGTCAAACTTGAGTCGACTGTGCACGGTCCCCCAGGGGATCCCCCACCCTTCAACGTTCTTTGTGCTTAGTCATTGCAATGCAGGGTCACTTGAAACAGCAGATCGATGTTAGTCTTGTTAGGAAAGCCTGGAATTACCTGGTCGGGATAAGGAACGCTAAGCATCCAGGGCAACACATTTTAAGTCACAGGTATGTTTCGTTTTCATTCCTAACATCAGTTTGTTGGAAGTTCAAACCCTTTACTGCAGTTCTACATTGAGGCTTGAAAGATTAGTCTGACATAAATATTTCTAGACCAGCTCTTCCAACAATACACAATGAAAACTACATCTGTTTACTCGTATAGCACTGGCATTTGACAACAAGAAACTGTAAAGCGCAAAGGCTTAAACCGCATGCCTTGTCCTTGCCTGGTCACACAATTTATTTTTGTTTCGGTCCAAAGAGGATTACAGATGCAAGTAATGTACATTTAAAATCAGAAACTTTAAGCTGTCCGTTGTTTTATTAAGTGTTGGATTGTTTTTTGTTTTTTTGTTTGTTTGTTTTTTACTGTGCTGACTGACACACCATCTCTCCTTGTTACCATGGTTCTGTCGGGAATTGACGATTTTCGAATGGCTTACTTCTGGGTTCATTATTATGTGGTGAGTATCATCAAAAAGCTATTGTGTTTAAACATACAATTTCTATCTTTAAATTGCCATGTTTTTCCCCCGGTCTATATGCCCCTTGTGTATCGTGCATGTGGTATGTGTGTGCGGTGTGTCCATTAAAAAAATCCTTCCGATACTTGAAAAAAGTGAGACCATGGTTGAACATTCGTGGGTCTTTGTATTATTATTATTATTATTATTATTAATAATAATAATAATAATAATAATAATAAGGAAAAGAAGTAGAAAATGCCAATAGTCTGTGCTCTAATTGGGATCAATGAGCTTTTTAGTTCTGCTGGCAAAAACAGTTGATGGGTGGGGTGACAGGTTTTTCTGACGCCGCTGGACTCCTTATCTCTTCGAAACACTTGCAGTCCCAGCATGCATTTTCCACAGTGATGTTGGTGTAAATGTATAAAAAAAGTTCCTACTCATTACGAAACACAAGCAAGAGTAAAATATGATTAGTTCGCTGTTGGCATTTTGTAAAATATACTCGAATATTACCGCAAACGGTATGGTAGCTAATTGATTTAGTGCTCTTGTGAAGACACACTATTTTAAGGGACATTGTAGTGCTGTTATCAAAACTAGATGCTTTAGTTTTACAATAGTTTCACAATGTAATCTCACTAGGGGGCAGTACAATTCATGTAATCCAATTTCTGCTGTAGAATGTGACACACATATTTTAGAATGTTTAAATTATGCCCTCAGCTTTTATTAATTGGTCAATGGTTGAGTTCACATTTTGAATTATATTTACATAATTGTTGAATTAACAGATTGAGTAATCCTGAACTCATCAAAGCGACTCAGACCGGCGACTTGTTTTGCTTTATTTTTGATTACTTTGTACAGCGTCTTTGAGTGTTTTGAAAAGCGCTTTATAAATATAATGTATTATTATTATTATCATTAATTATTTAAAAATCTATGATTGTTTTTATAAGTTTATATATTTTAGTCCAGGGTGTGGCAACCTCAAATTTATTTGAAAAGCACATGGCCCTAAATGTACTTCTGTTTAATTAGAATAAGGTTTGATGTATCTTTGAGATGAGAAACTAAACTAGGACTGAGGTGGGTGGGGCAACTGAACCAGCAAAACACAGCATGTTCTTGCTTCATAAATACTTGATACCATAATGGTGCGCTATGAATATTAATAACCCGTTACCATCCATCCTGTTAGCGGTTTTTAGAGCTTAGATCCTGAGCAAATGTGAATGGCCAAAAGCTTTTTCATACGGTCCCAGCATGTCTCTATTCATGGTATATGTTCATAGTTGTAAATGTTGTTTTCCCATAAACATAGTAAACATTATAACAGGACAGGATGTTTCCCCCAGATGAAGCAGAGAAAGGAGCCCAGAAACTTTCAGAAAGATTCTGTTTGGAGGGGTGTGGCCTTTTATGTTTCCAGGATAGGAAAAAAATAAGAAAGATTGAAAATGTGTTTAATAAGTTAACATAATTCCTCAGAATGTGTATCAGTTTTTTTTTATGTGTGTGTGTTTGCTTGTGTGTTTGTGTGAGAAGAGTGTGTCTATGCAAGTTTTCAAAGCTGACTTACTAGGAGTGTAGTCACCATCTCTCTATGTGGCTCCAGTCTATTGTTGTCTCTCTCAGGGGACATGGGTCTGTGAGTGCTCCTCTGTCTCTCCATCTCTTCTCCAGGGTCCAGCTCGACACCTGCTCCCAGCATTAGCGACATGCCACGGGATGGGTTTCTAGGCAACTGGAGTGCAGCCTATGTCGATTACATGTTTCCTCCCCTTTGATTGTGAAGGGAAAGGAATAAGCAAGTGCATGCACACACACACACACACACACACACACACACACACTCACACAAACACACGCACACATACAGAAACACCACACATTTTTTTCCAATTCCAACAGCACCTGCTTGGGAATAATTAGAACTGTAGCGTTTGTCTTACCTTGATGGCAATGATTAACACTAAAAGTGTTGATTTGGTTTTGCCTGGTTGGTATCATTTGAATGTGATCAAAGTCTAAAAGGAAAGGTGAGAGCGTTGAGCACCCACCTAACCCTACCCAGCCCCCCTCCCCATTCATGTTCTGTGGCACAAGGGATCCGACAAATGGGAGGGGCTAATGCTACCCCCACAGAAAAACAGCTTGTGTGCGACCCTGTGTTTTCTTTTATGTTTGGATGAGACTGACTTTAATGTTTTGTTTCTTAAAAGCAATTTTGCTCAGGGGGTTTGCCAGACAATATTTTGTAGGGGTAGGTAGACTTTGCGCCTTGGTTATCTTCCGGGGTATTGTTTGCTTACTGACATTAGCCTGCTTGCCCGCTGACGAGCTGACAGTGCACCGCAATTGTATATACACAAGTGAGCTCTCAGAATACATTTTATTTTGAGGGGAGAGTTTAATAATACGTTTTAGTGTGGGGTAGAGAGTAAAAGCTCAACGCCAAAGGTATTATCAGAGGAGTCCAGGGTGTGTGGCATTATTTCTTACTGTTTTAGGAGTGTGGACAGGATTTAATGTTGGGTCATAACTATTGTATAGCCATACCAGCTTTGTAATAAATATGAATCCCGCTAATCAGAACCAGAATATGCGTGAACATACTTCATGATCTCACCAAATTGATCCTAGAATTGATGACTAATTTTCATGCCGAAAACAAGCCAACATTTCCGATTGGCTTGAGAACTTACTGATCCATGTTCAATTGGTGCATATCGTCAACAAATTCTTAACCATTTTTAAGACTCCACCCCTTTACGAGCATCGAACACTTTCAAAGCACAACAAAGCATGTATCGGTGTGCAACATTGTTTCGCCATTGAACGTGGGCGTTTACTGGAATTAGTTGGATTAAATAATACATGTTTTTCGAGTGGTTAAAATTGTAGACTAGGTAAGCGAAACTTATTTTTCTGCATGTGGATAAGTGTTTGTTTTTACTAGCTTAAAATCGGCGCCATTTTTATATTTAAATGTCTTCGTAAAGCTTACATTGCCGAATTAAGGCGATTGATAAAAAAAAATGTTTTGCTTATAAATGTATTGGTCGCGTGGCTGTGAGCTACATGGAACACATGTTTTTTACCAGCTCGGTCGAAACAAATCAAAAGTAAACTTGCGTATATTTCAGTTATGGGCCAATTTTCAAGTCTGGTAGACGTGTAGATAAAAATGAATGGGGAACTGCGAGCCAGGGCATTTAAACGGCAGATGCGCTTGTAATATCTCAAATAAATGAAGGCGTTAAATACCTTTTTCATTTTTGGGCCCTCCCATTTCTATGTAATTTTGCACTAATAGTTTTGCTGAGCAAGTCAAAGATATTATTAATCTTGCATTTTATTTGAAAGAATATTTACTTAGGTTGCAGGGTTGTCATAACTCGTCTGCTTCTATTCACATATAACATTGCCATCCTTCAGAAGCTTGGGTAGGCCGTTGCTGTGCGTGTGAAGGTTTCCATTAACCACTTCAAAATAACAAGTATTTATGTATTTGTTTTTACACCGTGTTAAAAATAACAACTACTGCTTTTGGCGACATTTTCTGCTGGTTAAGTCATGCTCTTATCCCAAGTGGAGATGACAAAATCCATTATTGCCTAGAGTACAGCCTATGTATGGGCACTCACCCATAAAAAAGAATATTTTTCATCTATACTGGTGGATGTGAGTAAAGTCTTGAAGGTATTCTTTCATGGGAGCTGATCACATTGCGTAAAAGTAGTCAATGAGCTACGTTGTAATAAACTTTTCAATGGACTCCAGAAGACAGGGAATTCGATCTGGGTGTGTCCTTTTGGTCCCAATTTTGCATTTAGTCAGCAATTTGTCTGCCAAGAAGATGCTGTGGCTGGCATGGTCTGAAGGGATTTTGGCATAGCAGAAAAGACACTGAGGTTCCAAGGAGAGATGGCTGATGGTAATCCTCTTTTGGGAGGCCTGGTGCATTACATGTCTGTGTGTGCGTGTGTGTTTGTTTTAAAAGGCAAAACAAATACTTGAGAGCTCTCGGATATATAACTCTTGATGAGTGTAAATTTTAGGTTTGGTTGTTATATATATATGTACACACATTAGTGAAATCTTTTGTAATTAATTGAAGTAGACTAAAAGGAGGTTTGGAAGGGGTTGACCACATCTTGGTCAGCCGCAGTTATTCAGTGGGGCTACTCCATTATCTTCCCTTTAGGGTCTCAATTTACAGCATAGGGACAGTCGACCATCTGGAGGTATTGATTAGGCTAGTTGAAACCAAATTCAAGATGGGCCTTCAAGTCAGTCCAAAAATAAATGTGTGTGCAATATACTTTGCGGTTGGGCGTGACATTTAACTCACCTCAACCTATGACTGCTGTGCTTTGTTTCATGTCACATATAACATTATAGGGTGAAACAGCATGCACAATTTCAGTGATGGATGTTAATTTTCAGGTGCTCAAATAGCTATTTGTATGCTGTTCTACCTTATTTCGGAACAGGACAGAAAATCACGTCTGAATGGGGTTGCCCTAAATGCATTTTTACATTGTTAGTATCATCATAAAAGGTCAATCGAATGAAAGTTATGTGAGTTGCAAAGTGTATTACACAAATTAAGTGTATTTACAAAAATGTAAAGATTGTTCTGGAGCATTCCAATTGCACAGGAAGTCTCTCACATTGGCCTTCAGTCATTTTCTGTTGACTTTGGCCCAGATAGGTGGGGTCCTAGTAAACCATGAATCAGCACAGCTGATTGCCATTCTGCTGCTGCCAGTTCTTATGGTATAGTGGCAGCAAGAGAAAGAGAGCGAGGGAGATAATCTCACTTGGGAACTGATTAGCTCCTAACTGCTACTAAATCCTTAATCTTAGTGTCAGAACCCAGGAAGAATCTTTTTTTTAATCATCAGAGTTCTCCTTTAGGTATCTATTTGGGAGTAGTCAAGTCACTAATTCAACTGAAAGTGTCTTTAAACTGACACAGTTGGCAAAATGTACACTTCATGGCTCTTTTACTGCAGCCTTATGGAATGGGACACATATTGTTCATATGAACCGCGTGCATGCGTGCGTCAATGTGAATAGTTAAGTTCAAGCTTGTAAAGGGTAACTAAAGAGTCCACAACATCTTAGACACATGCTGCTATTTATATTTCCTCTGCTTGCTCCTCTCCACTCACGCCTCATGACGCACATGGACACACACTCAGACTCGCTGCAACATCAGTAGAATGGCTCCGGTTCTGTCATTTTTAACAAATACAATGTTTTGTTCTATCTCCTCCCCCAATGAGAATCTCTTAGTACGCAACCTTGCATTTTCACTGTTCTCTTTCCACCGTCATGTATATTGGTGTGCACCTATTAGTGCCACTATTGAAACCACACTAATGAAGGTCTCACAGTGCTGGAAGGTTGTTTATCCAGTCTGACATTTTCCCTTCATCCCAGTTCATCCCCCACAACCCTTGACGTAGGCCTGTACAGTATTAATGAAGAGAGTCTGTCATCCGGCCTCCCGCCTTAATTCGTCTCTAGGCAGGTTTACTCTGCTCAGGTGGCCGCTAGCAAAGATGTTAGATTGGCTGGCAAAATGGATGAGGCAGCAGACACAAGCTCAGCTGGGCCATTAGCATTACGGCTACTTCCTGACAATCACAATTGAGATGACTGTGCATTAAAAGACCCAGAGGAGCCTGCAAGCACTGAGGCGTGTCGGTGTGTGTGGTGTGTGTTTGTGTGTAGTGACCTGTAGGGAACAGGACCACAGGGGGTAGGGTGGGGGAAGGGAATGCCAGATTAGTTATAGTGCACATCACAGTTATTGGTCACAGGTCACAGACAATAGGAGGGCTAAAAGGGATTTAGATTGCTCTGACACCCAAACCCCCTAGCCACGCCCCCGTGTCCCTATAGAGCAGGAGGGGAGCGCACGCAGCTTGCCCAGCACTCTCTAGGGCATGGACCTGCTCTACGCTCTCAGTGCATCTGGAAGCTCAGCTTGCCAGTCAGTCTCCCCGCCTAGTATCTCCACTCTCAGTCTCTCCCCTCCCCCACTCTGTGCAGTAAGGCACGTCTAGACGTGAACTACTTATGGAGGAGAGCAAAATGCAGTCAGATAAACGGACATGGCCTAGATGGGGATCATACATTGAACATATAATGGTAAACATAGAGTTTATTTTTGGGTAACCTTTATGACTTTCAAAATATACATACCGTCCCAATTTTTTAATACCTTCTATAAGGAGTGAAATACAAGATGGCTATTTGGTCTTATGGTAGAATCACTTTTTTAAGACAGGGAACACCCTTCAAAACTAGAGCGCACAATGCCCCCTTTGTGTCAGTGAGTTTTTAATGAGCCACTGATCAGCTTTGCCGTGAGCTCCACCCAGACACATTGCCAGACACACACTGCCAATCTCCCAACAAGAAAGGCCATTGTGTGATAAAGTGGGATGCCGTCTCATAAAATATAATATTATTTGTTTGTGTGTGGTGCTTGTAATCCTTGGATAACGGTTGTCTTCATCTGCATGTACTCAAGAATGTTTGTTTGTTATTATATTCAAGTGTATTGTAATGTAGTAAGCTATAGTGGTTACCAGGAAAAAAATTATCTGGGTCTTCTCCCCAATTCATATTTTCAAAATCAAGTAATAACAAGACGATTTGTGATCTAGTTGCTACCCATATGTATTCCCATGTCAAGCACATCTTAAACTCTTTAACACCTTTCTGCTTATCTCCTCAGCGGCTACTATGACGACAGAGGCTAGTGCAGTGAGTGAAGCAGACACTGAGGGCAAGCAGAAGGCCAGTGGAGCCGAGCCAGAAAACCAACAGAAGCCAGAGGCAGCAACAGCAGCAGCAGACACAACAGAGGCAGAGCAGCCAAGCGAGCAGGCCTCAGCGCCTAGCCCAACTGACTGCCCCACTTCCCCCAGTGAGGAGGAGCAGCTGAAGCCTCGCACCCGCACCTCTGCTGGCCGCGGCCTCAGCCGTCTTTTCTCCTCCTTCCTCAAGCGCAACTCGCAGTGTTCAGAGGGCGATGGCTTTGAAGTAGAGAAAGCCAACGAAGATAAGGTGGACAAGGAGGATAAAGAAGAGAAGGGAGCAGTAGAAAAGGTAGAAGAGGTCAAGGTTGAGGAGAAAGTCAAGGTTGGGGAGAAAGTCAAGGAAGGGAGAGCCGATGAGGAAAAAGCAGAGGAGGTAAAACCTGAGTCAAATGAGCTGAAACAAAGTGAGGAAGAGAAAGAAGATAAGCAGGGAAACAAACAGGCAGAGAAGAAGGGAAGTAAGAAGAAGAAAAAGGAAGCCAAGAGGAAAGAAGAGCAAAACAATCAGACTCAAGCAAATAAGACAGAGAGCAAAGTAGAAAAGAAGGAGGAAGCAAAGGCCGGGAAAAAGGTTAAAACGAAAGAGGAAAGCAAGAAAGCCAAGGCCACAAAAAAAGTGAATAACAAAGAGGCAAAGTCTGAAGATAATGTAGAAGAAGCAAAGACGGAGGAAAAAACAGAGAGTGTTAAACAAGCAAAGGTTGAGGAAAAAGGTGAACAAGTGGAAGAAGGAAAGGTCGAGGGAGAAGTAGAAAAAGTAGAAAAATCAAAGGTTGAGGAAAAAGGGGACAAGGAAGCAGAATTTAAGGTGAATAGAGGAGAACAAGCAGACGAGGCCAAGGTTGTGGATAAAGAAACAACCAAAGAGGATGAACATGGTGATAAAACTGTTGACACAAAGATAGAAGACAATGACGAGACCAGCGCAGCCAAAAAGGTAGAAGTAAGAAAAGAGAAGTCTAGTGAGGATAAGAAAAAAGAGGAAGAAAAAGTTGAAAAGAAGGGAGAGAAGAAGAAAGAGAAGGAGGAAAAGGCAAAGAAAAAGGAGGAGGAAAGGGCAAAGAAGAAAGTAGAGGAAGAGGAAAGGGCCAAAAAGAAAGAGGAGGAGAAAGCTAAAAAGAGAGAGGAAGAAAGATTGAAAGAGGAAGAAAAGGCTAAGAAGAAAGAAGAGGAAAAGGCCAAAAAAAGAGAAGAGGAGAAGACAAAGGAGGAGGACAAAGCAAAAAAGCGAGAAGAAAAATCGAAAGAGGAGGAAAAGGCTAAAAAGAAAGAAGAAAATACAGAGGAGGAAAAGGCAAAGAAAGAAGAAGATAAGACAAAGAAGAAAGAAGAGGAAAACGCAAAAGAGGGGAAGAAAAAAGATAAAGGGAAGAAAGATAAAGAAGTGAAAAGTGAATTGTCGAGTGGGCAGCAGGCCAAAGCCCCAATTGCTGCCCCTGAGGCAGAGCTCAAAGTGGAGGTAGAACAGGCCCCAGACCAGCACTCACTCAGCAGTGCAGAGACTCAGGTGAGTGTTTGGCAAAGTCCAGATTTAATAAACTATATACAAGTATATGTATTTGAGTTCTGTACTTCCGGATCCCATGGTTTGGTTTACCTTATTAGAAGGCAAGCCACAGAGTCCACGCTCACACTGGCTGCATTGTTCTAGCTAATTATTGACATTTCAACAACGTACCGTAGTGTTCAGATCAATAGTTGATTATTATATATGTTACGATAAGAAAGTCCACACATTTATGACACCACAAACAACTTTCTATTTTTAGACGTTCTTCTCCGTAATACAACAGCCAACAAAGTGTGGTGTGGTGGTTATGCCAATAAATTAAATCTCAAACAATAGTCCTAATTGTAATAAAAATACAACTTTTTGCAACTCCAACTAATTAAAGCAGCACGCAAAACCAACTGCTAAATCAATTTGATAAAGCGCAATACATGGTCTGTCGTCTTAATTTTCCTAAAACAGATTTTAAAACGGTTATTAATTACCCTAAAACCAAGACAGCATAGGTGGGCACTCATAGTTTACTAAGGCAAATCACAGCAAAGGCAACCCCTTTAAAACAAAAAATGATTGTAATGAGATTTTTACCGAACTATCTTTGTTCCTACTCTCACCTATGATCATGAAGGTTGGGTCATGACCAAAAGAACGAGATAGTGAATGCAAGTGTTGGAAATGAGCTTCCTCCAGAGTGTGGCTGGTATCTTCTGAAAAGATAGGGTGATAAGTTAAGTCCTCCATGGGGGACTCGGCATAGAGCCGCTAGGTCTTTGCATGGAAAGGATCCAGTTGAGGTGGAGGTGTTCCAGGCATGTCCAGCAGGGCGGAGGCTGCAGGGTAGACCTAGGACCAGGTGGAGGCATTATATCTCCACGTTGGCCTGGGGGTGCCTTGAAATTCCTCCTTCAGAGCTGGTTTATGTGGCCCGGGAAAGGGAATTTTGGGAAACCTTGCTGAAACCGCTGCCTTCGCAAAGCGTCCCTGGATAAGCGGATGATGACAGGGATGAGATTTTTACAGGCACCCATTTAAAAAGTATAAACCTTTGTTCACATTTAAAGCTTTTTGTTTCCTGTTGGTATTTTTACACCCTTAGCTTGCTCAAGAGGAACCCAAAGAGGAGCCTGGGATAGACAACGACCCAGCCAAGGAGGAAAGCAAATCAGAAGTAGTGAAAACTGAGGCAGAGGGGAAAGAAGTTGAGGAGGAACCTAAATTGGAGGGGGACAAGCTTCAAGAGGAAGAAGAGAAGGAGAGTAAGAAAACCAACAAGAAAGCCGAGGGGTCCAAACCCACTAAGAAGAAGACCATGGAGTGTAGAGTCACTCTACTGGACGATGACGTGTTTGAGTGTGAACTTGACGTAAGAGACCTTTCCATTTCGATGCTAGCCCTTTCTGCTCTATGTTTCTGCAGTATTTACTGATACATGTAACTGTCAAATAAACAATTGACAAACTGACAATTATGCATTCTGTTCATCCTGTTCAGAAACATGCTAAAGGCCAAGAGCTGTTCGCCAAGGTGTGTGATCACCTCAACCTCCTAGAAAGAGACTACTATGGCCTGGCAATCTGGGAGACCCCCACCATGAAGGTAGACTGAAAGCGCAACTTCTGCTGCTCTTTGACTAGGGTTTCTATGGTTACGTGTAGACTTCCCCCTTAAGGAAACCAAATGACTGTCGTGGCTATATAATAATGATAAGAATAATAGTAATACATTTGATTTACAAGCGCTTTTCATAACACTACTGTATGTGTCCTGCTTGTGCTTCTCAGACATGGCTTGACCCCACCAAAGAGATCCGGAAGCAGGTTCCAGGCGTTGACTACAACTTCACCTTCAACGTGAAATTCTACCCTCCTGACCCAGCGCAGCTTACTGAAGACCTCACCAGGTAAGATGTTTGTTACATGCTCACATGGAGTGGCATCATGGCCTGTAGATGCAAGACAATCAATGCATTTAGCATATTGCATTTTCCTTTTTTTTCGATAGCTCGACTATCTCAATTGTATGTTGGTGGCAGATACTTCTTTTGTTTTTTTAATTTAAGCGGTGGTACATCTTAGGTCAGAAAACGTTAAACATTCGATGCAAAGGGCTAAATGCATTAGACTTGAGTGTAAAAAACGTTTCATTGTGTGCTTTACATTTGACATTCTACAGTCCATGGCGCAAAGGTGACTTTGTCCAAGGCAAATGCATTGTGTGGATCTCCCTCCAGGTACTACCTGTGCATCCAGCTGAGGAAGGACATCCTGAGTGGCAGCCTCCCCTGTTCCTTTGTCACCTTAGCCCTGCTTGGCTCCTTCACGGCCCAGTCCGAACTTGGGGAGTATGATCCCGAGATCCATGGCCCAGATTACGTGAAGGAGCTGAAGCTGGCTCCGGGCCAGGGCCAGGAGCTTGAGGACAAGGTGATGGAGCTGCACCGCACCTATCGGTAAGCCCTGGTGAGATGCATAAGGTTGGACAATTGTGCATCTTTACATCTCCCTGTAAAGATATGCAACTGGTTAAACATCAATTTAAAGTTTTCAGAGAATGCCAATCATTTTATATGGATAAGCACTAAAGTCTCTAGATTAGATCATGATCCCTCAAAATAAATCTTGTAAACATTGTTAATGTTCCAACATCTTCACTGTGTACACTAAACATGTGTTGATGTCTATGGGCGCCTAGGTCAATGAGTCCAGCACAAGCAGACATGATGTTTTTGGAGAACGCCAAAAAGCTGTCAATGTATGGGGTGGACCTGCACCAAGCCAAGGTACTGCTCTTTGATGCAATTTTTAAGAGACCTTTGCAGCCTGACTTCATATTTGTTTTTCTGTTGAGAGTGGAATATACATTTTTTAAGATTACATGATTTGTTAGCAGTCAGCTTGCATAACGCCAGCACTTTTATAATTGTCATTACAAAAGTGATGTCTGTTTGTTTTCTCCATGGAAAAACAAGGGATTTATAACATCCTTTTCATACAAGTTCTGCTTCGTCTGCCGCCTAGTGGTTTGTTTTTGTAGGTGAAATGTTTAATGTTAAAAAAAACTCCACTGATAATGTTAAACTATTGTTCTAGCAAGTCGATTAGGACACAGACAGGTAATTTATCTTAGATCACTATTATGAAGTTAAAAAGTATGGAACATTTCAGAAAATTATGTAATGTGGGCTAATACATTTTTTATAATTTGAGTCAATTGGAGGGTGTATCTTTGAATGTATTTTAAGGCCTGCCTTCAAACTCAGTGCCTCTTCTCTTGACATTGTGGGAAAATCATAAAAGTAAAATTCACAAGTTTGCTTTGTCCTTGGGTGAAATTTACAACCCCCTGAAAATAACACATTCTGTAGAAACAATAGTATGCCAGTATAAACACAATGGACCTCTTACCCGTCTTACCACTCAGGAAGGAGATGCGTTCCATCTCCTAGAAATAAATGTGCTTTGGCGTGACAAGTGCCAAACAATCCTGTAACAACAGCAAATAGCCTTGGGAAAATTCTGGAGGAAACGGTAAAATCTGAAAGGTAGCTCAGCCAGGAAGAAGCCACTGCTTCGAAAACCCCATACAAGAAAGCCAGACTCTAGTCCGTAACAGCACATGGGGACCAACATCTTATTGTAATGTCTTCTGGTCTGATAAAACTATAAATGGAAGTGTTTGTCTTTATTGACCATTGCTATATTTGGAGGGAAACAGGGAGGCTTGCAAGCCAAAGAACGTCCCAACCTTGAAGCCGGGGGCTGGCAGCAGGGGAAAGGGAGGGGGGGGGGGAGGGGGGGCTGCAGTTGGCACTGGTACAGTTCACAAAATAAAAGGCATCATCATGAGGAAGGAATGTATTTGGCTAAGGTATATGTAAAACGTTTTATGAGTTGGTTAAGTGAGGTAAAAATAAAGATTGTTGTTTATTTTCATTTAGTCTTTAATTTTTTCTCTTTATCAATTTCTGTGTGTGCTGCAAGGACCTGGAAGGTGTAGACATCATGCTGGGAGTGTGTTCAAGTGGCCTGATGGTTTATAAGGACAAGCTGAGGATCAACCGATTCCCCTGGCCCAAAGTCCTCAAGCTCTCCTACAAACGTAGCAGCTTCTTCATCAAGATCCGCCCCTCTGAAGTAAAACATAATAGAACCATTGTTTTCAATAAGCATTCTGTCTCTAGAAAATTACAATCAAAATGCAAGTGCTTAAATGTTCATCTTTCATGTTGTAAAATTTCCCCATGGTATGACAATTTACCCTAACTTTCTCCTCGCAGCAAGAGCAGTACGAAAGCACAATTGGCTTCAAACTGCCAAACTACAAAGCATCCAAAAAGCTGTGGAAGGTGTCTGTAGAACATCATACATTCTTCAGGTGAGACTCAGCTTTAAGCTACAATTTCTGACCAACTGTTCCCACAACTGTTTGATGATGGAGGCCATGTGCAGTATTTCCATCCTGTAGATGAATGAATAAGTAGCCACAGTGGCAAAACCTATTTTTCAGAATAATTCTTAGCCAATTTGATAGCCAAGTTAAGATACCGATAGCCCTGAGCTTAGCAGGTATGTTTTCCCCCTAAAGCATAACTCTCTTACGCCGTTATAACCAGTGGCAAGACCTACGGAATTATTGCCACTGACCTTTGGGAGGGAGATTTTCCACATGCAGTGTGACAGTATTGGTTGTATTTCTGAATGCCCCAGTTGTGCCAGGACAATTTCACTTTAATATGTCGTGTACTAATCTTCTGGATCTTGTTCTTTAGAGTGCCACAAGTGGAGCCCCCTTCGTCCCGTCGCTTCCTGGCCCTGGGCTCCAAGTTTAGGTACAGTGGACGTACCCAGGCCCAAACCCGGCAGGCCAGCTCGCTCATCGACCGGCCTGCACCGCGCTTCACACGCTCGGCCAGCAAGAGGCTATCCCGTAACATAGACGGAAGTGAGTGAGTGTGTGTGTGTGTGTGTGTGTGTGTGTGTGTGTGTGTGTGTGTGTGTGTGTGGTGTGTATGGGGGGCTTAGTGTACACTAAAGTGTGTGCTTTGTGAAATGAAAGTGTTGTTGTTATTATTTACTCAATTTTTGTGTGTTTGTGTTTCCAAGCGCAGCCTCAAAAGTAGCCTGTTTTGAACATATTTAACTTTTACAGCTGGAGATGATAGTCTGTGGTTCATGCAGCTCTCAGCCCCGAACAGGTCTGAAACCGATGATTGGTTCTGCATGTTAGATTCTTACCAACCCCAGTCTGCCTGGACATCACCAGGTACCAGCAGCTGAATGCTGTCTTTTTGGAGCTGTCTTCAACTTACCAACTAGCAACTTTCACTTAGGCTGGGATCCAGTCAGATGGCTTGCTTTGAAATTGATTTTCAGATGGCTTCATCTGCATTCATACTTACCCTGTGAGTCTGCTTAGCTAAAGCACCAATGCTTTAACTTGTGCTAAGTTAGTGTCCTTACCCAAGAAATTGAGACCTACCCAGGGAGAGGCACTTCAACTGCACAGATCAACTTCACCTCACCTAACAGCTCACAACTTACAACAGAAACTACATGGACGTATATTTACTTGCTTGAATGCTAAATTAAATTTAGTTTAGCCATTTTGTTGGCCTACATCCCATTTGGAAATGCGTTTACTGCATCTTGTTGCGAAAGTGAACTGCTTTGTGCGTCACTCTTTTTTTTATCCTTTCAATGCTTTCAGCAATTCATGGCCTACATCTTAATCATTCACACATACGAGTCATGCGTTCTTGCTCATGAAACACTAAGATTGAGCTATAACCATGTCAAGGTTTGAATCATCGGTCACTTGTCTTACTCATCTCTATCTCTGATGTGTTACATGTGTGCAGACAGAAAAATAACATCTTGCTCCAGCTATGAAATTCATTCTAATTTGTTTTTATTCTCTGATGTCTTCTATCTTTAGACATTTTTAATTAGTCTCGTAATGTTAAGTCTCACATCAGACTAAACTGCATCACGCCCTTTTCCATCCTCAGTCATAGAAGGTTCTGTGAAGACATTCTGCCCGACTTGGGAGGAAGGGGTTTCTGTTCAGTATGTTAGCCCAATGGAAGAAGTGCTCAAGCCTGGCCAGACAGGCTCCAATACAGTCAGCCACATTGGCAGTCGCTCCTGGCAGCACAAGGTGTGGAATGAGGAACATCAGCAGACGAAAGACGAAGACGAGTGGTTTATCTTGCTTCATCGTCAACCTTCCTATCCTTCTGCCCCTTTTGTCTCCGCCCCTACAGGGCAATCAGGTATCTATCTATACCCACTAATTGACTCAGATTGTATCAAATTGAATGGATGTTCTCCTCAATCAAACGGTCTTTCCTCATTAGACATAAGGTCTGTAAAGTAATGCTTCTGTGGTGTCCTCAGCCAAAATGTACAATGCAAAGGATGGCAATTTGAACCGCCTTTTACAGCCAAGGCAAAAACAGCAAGATGGCTGGTTCAAGCAGCTTGAGCACAGCACAAAATCCACCCTTGAGCATATAGACACGCCTCCATGTGAGTTGTTAGGGCATGCGTTCATAAAAATTCACAAATGTAATGCATTTCTCTATAAGGTATGTTATATTTAGAAAATGTAGGTTCCGTATTTTTTTAGACCTTTATTTACAGTATATCTTGATGACAAAGTGAAGTGTTAAAATGTTCCTGCCTTCCCCCTAGTCTCTCCCCCAGCCCCTTCTCAAGCACTAGGGATGGAAGAGAAGGGTGGGAGTGAGACAGAGCAGACGTTCACCAGTAATGAGGAGGCTTTCCTGATGGCCACACTACGAGAGGTAGACCTCCTCGAGGGGAGGTTGAGGGAAGTGAGATTGCTCGAGGAAAGACTCCAAGAGGTGATGGACATGGAGGAGCAGATCCAAGTGGTGCTGAAAGAGGATTTGGGAAAAGAGGAATTGGTGGATACCAGAAAAGAGTTCTCACAGGAGGAAGTTCAACAGATACAATCTGTAGTTGCGGGTGTTATAGAGAGGGCAGTCAATGAGGTGACTGGAACGGAGGATACAGATGTACTGGAGGAGCAAATAAAGGATGTGTTTTTTAAGGGGTTGTTGCCAGACAAGGCGCTGGAAGGGAGTAGGGGGGTAGGTGACAATATTTGTCTAAGTGAGACCCTTAAAGGAGATGAAGAAGTAAGTAAGAGTCTGCAGCAGATCAGTAGGAAATGGGAAAGTGGGGTTGTGGAGGGCTCTAAATCAGGTTCTCCAAATGTCATCGCCACCTCAAGTGTGGCGCTGCACAGAGTAGAGCGCAGGCTCCAGAAGGGAGTGACCATAGTGGAGGAGAACGGGCAGCCACGGGGAGAGGTGGTAAATGGGGAGCTTCAGCAGGGAATGAACCTGGAGGATGGAGCATACAGAAAGGAGGCTGTGGAACAGTCTACATTTGGAGAAATGGAAAGGAGGATAAAGGAAGAAGTGGTCCTGGAGAAGAGGGGATTGGAGAGGCGGCACGACCAGGTCCCCGACTGGTATCTGCTGTTTGACCGCTCCCAATACAAGGCTGCTCATGTTCCTCCTGGTAGAGTATAACCCCTTCACTAAGCTGTGTATCCCTTAAACAGTACCAGGCATCCAATGGCAACGCTGTTTCAATTTCATGGCTTACTTTTTGTGTGTGATTAAGGATCATTGTTTGGAGGCTAATTCAAATTGGTTTTCCTTGTCCGATTTGGTAGTGAGAGCAGACCGGAGTGTACAGGAGGAGGTCAAGACTGCTAACCCAGTTATTAATAGAACACCAGCGTATCCCTGGCAAATATTCGAAGATGACTGTGAGCCCTTAGGTATTCATGCAAACAAAACACGAACTGTATGATAAAAAGTAACAAATGTTTTGTATAGTCACCCTTTAAGTCAGCTTGTGTGGGTTTTGCACTATAGAGATGATCGCATCTGTGTTAATGGACAATAACCTGTGGATATTTGTATCTGTTGATTTTGTTAGCGTCTGTTAAGCAGCATGTACAAATACGTCCACAAGAGGTGATTATACAGTCCACTCAGGACAGGCATGACGTTTCATTTGAAGAGATAAGGATATGGCACGATGCAAAGAGACAGACCACTGAGATGGTCATGCAGCAGACCCTGCCGACGTCAGTCCTAGAGAGAGAGGATGACTGGTTTGTGCTTCTGGATGTAGTTTCCAGAAAAACGCCTGGCACACCTTCAGGTAATACTGAAGTTAAATGCTTTTTTTTAGTTATTCAGAAAAAACTTTGTTTTGCTTTGTTTTATTAATCTTGCCATTGATATGAGGTCTCTCTCTTTGTTTTAGCTACTATGCAGGCGCATGTACAACAATGCCCGGATGAAGGCATCTTGGATGTTTATGAAGTGATTACAGTTGGGGAGAGAGATGAGACAAGGGAGTTTGAGGCAATAAAAATACAGCAGGTACCAAGGCATGAGCCAGATGTTCAAACCACACAGCGAACGAGAGAGATAGAAAATGACTGGTTGGTTTTGCTGGATGTCGCTCCCATAAAGTCATCTTACATTTCCTCAGGTATATAGCTTACCATCTACACTGCTTCACAGTATCTAAAAATCAACTCTTCAACACTCAATATTCATGCCTTCTTCTGAGGTTTCTGAGATTTCTATCTCTTTGTACTAGCTACTTTTGAGGAGCCCGCTCATGTGGATCTAGAAGCATCTCTTTCTACTGTGGGAGATCAGAAAATTGAGAGAAAGGAGGTCAACATAGTTGAGAACATCAATGCACCACTAGTGCTTTCCCAAGCTATTCAACACCTTCAGCAGCCAGTGAATGAGAGAGAGGATGACTGGTTTATGCTGCTGGATGTGGCTTCCAGAGAATTTTCCAAGAGTACCTTCGGTAGTGTTCAGTTCCCCTCTATGGGGACCCACTCAGATATATTGCACATTTATTTAGCATTTTTATTACATCTGGTGTCATCAAAATGGTTGTGGTTGTCTTTTCATAGCAGCTTTAGGGCAGTTTCTTGAAGTGTATCACAAGGAAACCATCACCACTTCATTGGAGAGTACGGTGTTTGACCCAGCAGATGAGAGAAGTTACATTCTTGAAGAGATAATGTTCAAAGAACAGCCAAAGAGCATGCCAGAGTTTCGACTTTCCCAGCCAGTGGGAGGTGGGATTGACGAGTGGCTTGTGCTACTGGATGTTGCTCCTACTGCACCTGCATATGTTCCACCAGGTAGTCCCTCAACTCGAGCTATATCTGAAAGACAAAAACACAAACCTAACCCAAATAATCCCTTGGCTTTCATTGTTTGATATGATTGTTCATTGTTTGAAGTGAGTAGGGCAGATGAGACTCACAATATAGATAAGTCTGACGAAGTGATACCAATTGAAGAAGAGCACTGGTTGGTCAATGTGGAAGAGGTTGCACCACCTAGGGTGAAAGATGTGATGGTGACGATACGTCCAGCGGATGTTGTTCCACTGAGAAAGATGGATGATGATTGGTTTATTCTGCTCAAAGTCACACCTAAAGTGCCAGGTACTCTATTATTACATGCTAGTCTGTTGATATTAAGTCACCATAAAGCATACATGCATGAAAATAAGATGTCCTTAAGATACTTTATTAACAACACAATAGATTGTTCTAAAATTTGTTCTGTATGTTCATCATCAGCTGTTGAACTTGGACTGACTATGGAACAGGTTTGTTTACCATCGGTTTCGGTGGTGGAACAACCTGTAGAGCCTAGACCAGTCAAGCAAGGGTATAGCATGGAGGCAACCATTAGGCTTGTTGAGTTGGTGGTCCCAACACCCAGGAAAGTGGAGGATGATTGGTTTTTCCTATTGGACTGTGTTCCTGTGAAGAAACTGACCAGACCCAAAGCCTCAGGTATTACATGTTCACTAAAAAAACAACTCTCTGCTGTGCAAAAGGTTACACAAATAAGACTCTTGGTGCAAGGCAAGTCAGAAAATTTTCTTCCATTGTTAATTTCCAGGACTGGCTGTAGCCAGAGGAGTGTCTGTGGTAGGGGGGGAGGCCTCGAAGCAAACAGAGTTTGTGATGGAGGAAACGTGGCAGCAGGAGGGGGTGGTCAAGCTGGATGCGAGAAGTCGACAAGAAAGGGTTGTGATGCAACATCTGACCTTAGAGAGAAAATGTGAAGATGACTGGTATTTAATCTTCAAAGCTAGTCGTGACGAGCCCACAAAGATGCCAACAGGTACAGGAGTTCATTACAAGGTCTCCATTGATTACCAGCAGTGTCAACCGTGTGAACCCTTTTTATTAAGTCTATAAACACAAAACAATCATTTGTGCATACTATATGACATGTTAAATAAAAAATAAATTGATTGAGTTAAATGGTTGATTTAGAAGACCTTAGAAATATGTTCTGTGCTTTAGCAACACCAGAGTATCCACATGTAGGCCACAGGCCCACTTCTGTGTTGATGGTCCCAGTTGTGGAACAGAAAAGTGCAGGGAAGAGAATGAAGCAGCAGACAGTGACTGGACCACGGACAAACTTAGAGGATGATTGGTTTGGTTTTCTGGATGTTGAACCAAAGGAGTCAGGTAGTGCACCATCACTGTCCACAACTCCCCATCGTGTCTCTCTTAGAAGAGGTTGGTTTTTTCAAAATATCCTTTTTTGCATATAAAGATTGTTTTTTAATGTACTTTTTTACCAAGAAATCTCATTTGTTTGTGCACTATCACATAATGTTGGTGTGTTTTTGTATTTCAGTTTCTTTCAGTGAGCAAAACCAGGTATTTTCTGATACTATGGCTAAAATTAGCCCCATATATCCAAAACCCACTGCTGTTCCTGTAGACAAGAGGCCACGGTTTGAGAATATGATATTGGACGAGAGGTCTAGGCCAACACGGAGAGGCATAGAGGATGATTGGTTTGTCCTGCTAGATGTTGACCATAAAGAATCAGGTAACATTATGCCCGGTGTTGTTGTGTGCAGACCTCACATTTGCTTGTGGTTGCTGCCTCTACTAACATCAAGTCAAAGCATAAACGCCAATCACCATGAGGGGCTGCTCCCATGACTTCCAGCTTAAGTTCACATTCATTTCACTCTGAAGGAATATACAACCAGTGACGTAACTGGACACTTCTCATTGCTCTGGTATCGAAGACGCTTTCTTTCTTTATACCAGCTTCAGCTAAACATCTCTGACCACTTATTAACCAAGTCAATCACTTGTGTCAAGAAAGGATTACCGTGCTTTGCTTTCAATTCCACATCGTGGTCAATCGCTTGCCAGTTGTCAGCCATTCAAGTTAAGAATGTGTTTGTATCAAGAAAGAACAGGTATAGTATGCTCCTGCAGGCTTTGTGTGTGTATGGATGTGGTGTGTGTGCGTGCTTGCGTGTTCGTAATGTTCACAAAGGGCAGTATGTCAAGTATATAACTCTCCGCCAATAGGTTTGATTGTCTCGTCCAAGCGGCCAATCTTACCCCAAGGAAACCTGTCCCCTCATGAACACTTTCCCCTTTTCTGTTTCCCCCCAGTGCTCGGGACTCACCGGGGCACGCGTCCAGTCAGCGCCCCTGTCTTCTCCCAGGCCGCCCTCCTTGAGGCGGGTATCCCCATGGGCCCACTGGAACCTGTGACCTCCACCCCCATCCGGTCCAGTCTCCACGTCACAGTGGAGGCTGTTGAGCCAACCAAATCTGAGGCCAAGGCGGATGTCATGGTATTATTCTATAACTATCACATTTTTTATGAAGATGTTTCTTGTTGTTGATAAACAAGTTATCATTTCAAATACTGCCTATGCAGCAGAATGATGTTTCTCTTCATGTCGTGGTGGATGTTCAAATACACTGATGGCACTTTAGGTGTGCGGTAAAGATATAAAGAAAGAACCTATTCTAATCACTCAATCTAGTCAAGTCTGTCTCTCTGGCTGTAATAATAACTTGTCTCTATTGCTGCTGTAGCCAGCAGTAGTAAGGGAGCAGAGGGAAAGGATGGCCAACGTTAATGGGGAGGTTAGTGTCATACATCGGCCTCCGATACAGCAGCCCTCCCTTATGTTTCTCATATTGGTGAAATTGTAGTGGCTAAAGTTAGCAGGAGTCACTAATGTATTTCCTTCCCTCTCTCGTCTGGAAAATCCAGTCTGAAGACACAAGCATGGAGTCGTTGAAAATGCCCAAGGTCAGAGCTATAGTCCCCGCTTCAGAACCATAACACCCTCTCTTCCAAACTTAACCCATTGTGCTTTTTTATCTGAAAATCTCTCTTATTCTTCATTGTGTGCTGCTCCCATACAACTAGCTATCTACATTTACATCAAATTCTCATTTTAGTTTTGTAGTGTTAAAAAAACAAGTTAATTATATTGTATCAAATTATTTAAGTGTAGCAGCATCACTATTGAATGGATCAAGTTACTGTTTGAGTTTTTAAGAGCTTCCACATTCTGCCATTGACCGCTACATGTTGCAAAGACTGGAACACAAAGTAACCTGACCCATATACCATTCTATCTAATTTCTAATACTAGTTCATCAACCATGTAACTGTTTTACATTGTACTCCTCTTTGCCTTTAAGTTTGAGAAATCTGCAGCTCTGTAGTCTGACTGGCTTGTAGATCTTCCAGACCACAAGGCTTCCTGCCCTGCATCACCCATGAATTTACCTGTTTCTCTGACTTTCTTAAGGGTTTATGCTTCTCTGCATGCACACTCCTTTCCAGCCTTGTGCAGTGAAAAAAGTGATGCATGTCCACCTTTTTCACATTTTTCACACTTTTTTTCTTTCATTTTCCACAGAAAAGAGTTAAGAGAATTGAGGGTGACTCAATTTATATCAGACATAGCCTTTTAATGTTTGAGGTTTGTATGCCTTCTGGAGATTTTAAACTCTAGATGTGTTGTCTTGCTCTTCTGCTCACCGGCTGCTTTTAATTGCTTGCATGTGGCACATTTGACTTGACGTTTTCTTCATCGGTATCTTTTGATTTATTTATTGAGTAGTTTTGGTGAGGCTGTGGCTCAGGAGGTTGAGTGGGTCGTCCACCGAACTAAGAGTTGGTGGTTCAATCCCCAGTCCTTGAGCAAGACACTGAATCTTATATTCCCAATAATGAGACATGAAGCAACTTGCATGGCAGCTCTGCCACTATTGTGTGAGTGTGTGAGTGAATAGGTGAATGAGAAGCAACATTGCAGAGCGCTTAGTTCCATTTCGGTAGAAAAGCGCTATATAAATGCAGTCCATTCACCGTTTATCATGATTACATCTATGTTTTCCTCTTATGTTTGGTTTCTTAACACTGAACTAAAAAATGCTTTTAGGCTTGACGCCACTAAGTATATGATTGGTACATCTGTCTTTCTTTTAATGGATTGATCATATCTAATAGAAAGAGCTTTGCAGGGTTGCTCCTTATTATTTATCCAGTTACCAGGGTCTATTCTTATAGTTCCCAATTGTTTCAGGTTGATAAATGATTTGGTTCTAGATCAGTGTTGTCCAGAGACTGACCGGGGATCTTCCAATCTGTTTCCTCCTCCATCTCCTCATCACCTTTATCACATCAAGCCCATTCTCTTCATTGCCAAGCACATTAAAACCTCTCAAAATAGAATGAATATGCTGAAATATTTTATCATATCATATACAGCTGCTAGTTCTGTCAGGCTGCATTTTCCTGACACATTTAAAAAATGTGTGTGACAGTCATTATTTCTTCTTTCATTTTTATGTTATTTGTACTCTTTATTGGTGCAATAGTGCTGCAATAGCAGTGGTATTATTATCATCATGGCTTTGTTATTGAATGCCCGCCTTTTATCTTTAATATTTATCTAGATCAGTTTATTTAAAATAGCCTTGTTGCAGCCTTATTTCACAACCAACTTTCAGTGCTGCTGCTTCTACTGCTGTAGATAGATCAAACTTTCCCTTAAAGTTTCATCACAGGTGTATTGTCCCTCTATTTGGACAAACTTGAATCATATTTTTTTAAGAGCATCCCCTCCTGCTCAAATTGGAGATGCAGATCTCTATTCACCATCCAAGCTCATATATATTATATTAATGTAATGTATCGCACTGACATTGAGAAATCAAAACATGGCTTGCTCTGACTCGGCTTCTGCGGCTACATAATAATAAAAAAGCCAAGTCAGCCCGCTGCTGCTTTGTTGATTTGTTTCTTAAGCCCTGAATACATGTCTTGAAATGAGCAGAACTTTAACGCATCTGTAATGTCTTTTCTCCCATACTCTTATGTCCTACACTCTTTGTTATAAATCCTTCATCTGTTGCATCGTCTGATTTCTTGTCTTTATTTCAGATTTTCTCTGTCTCTTTGCTTTTCTTGACATTCTTCCACATCCCTATTTCCTTTCATTCTGTCTCCCACTCTTTTTTTCCCTTTTCCAACATGTTCTTTCTCTTCCTTTCAATATTTGTATCCCACTTCACATTTTTACTGGAACGTCTCTGCTCAATCTCCCTTCTTCCTCTGTTTAGGACTTTGAAAAGCCCCACGAGGATCTGATCCGTCACCATGCCAGTATTAGTGAGCTGAAAAGGCACTTTATGGAATCTGTGCCCGAGTCCAGGCCCAGTGAGTGGGACAAACGCCTGTCCACTCACTCCCCTTTCCGCACCTTGGGTGTCAATGGGCAGCCCAGTGCAGACGGGGTAAGTCTGCTTCAGCATGCCTTACCTATTAAATATCAATGGCACTCTCTGCAGGCCGAATGCAAAGTTGGTGGTCAGTCCCATTTATAACTGAGCAATTCAGAAGATAATCTGCTTTGTTGAAGATGGTTATTTCAGAATGAAAGTATATATTCTAGCTTCACACTGTTACACTCTCCAAAAAGTTAAAGTGCTGGCTTGAATACTCTCAATGAACTGTTTCCATCGATGTCTCAAGTAATGGAAATACCATGAGAGGTCTATTTGCATGACCTATACATTAAGTGGAACAACTTTGATTTGTTTTTTCCCCAAGTTGGGGCATGAGTTCAGAAATTCTCTTTATAAGGAAAGCTTTCTAAAGACACTGTGTTTGTTTGCATACAATTAAAAAGCTTGAGTGCTTTGAGCATGTTATTGCATGGCAAAGCTTTCAGATGTGATTAGCATGTGTTGTACAGCAACTGCATGTCTACCAAATGCAGCTGGACCAGTTGTGCAGACATCCAAGAGTGACACATAGCAAGTTGACTTGTCTTTGGAACGCCAACCAGAGGAGATTGACTGCACACTGAACTTTTATGCTGTCGGCTCACTGCCTACAAATCTTGACCAATCCTATTGCATGAAAAGCATGCCTCTCCACGACATCCATCAGAAAGTGGACCCCTCTTTCTCATTTCCTGCATGGTTCTAGATTGATTACAAGGGGGCAGACTGACTCCGGATGACTATAGTCTTAAGAGTCGACAGGTACTCCTGTTCTATCTCTCACTTTTGGGCATCTTTGTTCATAGTTTTCACCTGCCTGCCTTCTAAATGGCTTCCATTTACTCTGATCTTTGGTGTACATAAGTGTGCCTTTACTAATCCCTGTAGGGATTTCCCCACTTGACCAGTTCTGCTGTTTTTACTCCTACATAGCTGCTTGAACAGAAAGTATCATAAGTAGTAGTAATAAGACGAAATATTAACACACTAAATATATCTTAATGTACTGTGTGGGCCAAGTACACACTCTCGGGTGTCAAGTCCAGCACAGGATACTTGTTTACTCTTTTCAACCACAGAGACCATGGCAATTGTTAAACCTCTCAAACTACAGTAAACACATAGGTTGACACCATATCTGGTGAAAATACAAAATAGCCCTTGTACTTGTGCACTGGAGTCCAGAAGTGCAGTCCATAACCCAGACTCAGTTGGTTAATCATTGGCCAAGTTCACACACTCACAACATCATATTCATGGCAGACATTTCATCCTTCCTTCCTGTCATCTCTCCCTCTTCCTTCTTCCCCTTCCCTCTCAGTTTGTCACCCGCCTCCCGCGTGGCCCTCTTCTTGACTTCTACTCAAAACGCAGCTGAAGGGGGTGTCCCACTGTCCCCGAGGGAGCACCACACAGGTGTGGGTTTGTTTGTAAACCCTGGAGACCTCGGCTCGTCATCTACTCATCGACCACTCGCTTGTCTTCCTCTCCTTTATCTAAATCATCTAAATCAGCTGCATTCTTCCTGTCTTCATTCTAGTCATTGTCACCTTTTCAAAGCTGCCTAGTCTTAGGTCTTCTGGAACTGGAACTTTCACTCCCTGTGAGTTTATCACAGTATGATGCTTTTCTCAGAAAGAGTTAACAAACCAAAAAAGACTTTATACCAAAGACTGATAGAGACTGTTAAGACAAGCCATAACAATGGACCTTCCTCTATCTTTTTTAATGTATATTATTATTTCATCTGGATTAAATTATCTATGGTTTTTCCTTCATAAGACTACATGAGTATGACAAGGATGTGTCACAGCTAGATTTTTACTCAAGTGTGTTTTTGTGTGAAGGTACCACTTAAGGACCTGGCTATTTGTATTCTGAGGTAAACCTATTGGAAGATTAGCATGAAAATGCCATGTCACTTGTGTTGTGATGTGTGCCATTTGGCTTTTAGTCTTACTTATCAAGGATATCATAAAAATCCAGTGTGGGTAGAATATATGTCTATTATAACTCCAATAATACTTAATATATAGCAAATACATAGCAAAACAAGTTTTGCAATTTGTTATTCTCTATCAAATAGGAGATAGGTCAGGCAGCTACATGTGAAATGTATAGTGTTGAATCATCTGCACACATTTATAACTAACCGGTTTGTCATGAGTCTTTAGTGAAATACTTATCACCTGCGATTGTTGCATGACATTTTTGAGAATTTTAATAAATGTCCACTTGAAACAAATAAATAACATTCCTGCCAATATAGCTAACTATAATGTCATAAGCTCGCATTTATTTCTCTTTCAACTACTTGCATTTCTAGAAACTGAATCACTACACACATGAAAGGTTAAATTCAAAGGCATGTGATGTGTCTTTCTTTTAGAGTGTTTGCATGACTCCCATACGTGATGATTCTAGTCCTAAGACTGTGCAGGATGAGGCCAGCATCAGTTTGGTCTCGCCAAGCCTTTCCAGTTCCACTGTGAGCCAACAGAGTGAGACAGATGGGGATCAATCCCATGCTGCACGTGACCCAGCAGAATCACTCGATCAAGGGGTGTTGGTGATTTGTGAGAGCTCCCTGGTACCCATCATAGAGATGGAGACCATCAATCCTTCACATCCCCCCTCCAGCACTATATTGGAGGATGGGGGCCATGGAGAAGAAGAGAAGGAGGCACCAGCACCAGCGCCAGTCCTGGAGAAGTCTATGACAATACCTGGAGTGTCTCCAGCCTCTTATTTTGAGAGTCAAGGTCCCTATGTCATACGTTGCTTCCAGGTAGTCACCTTTCATGCGCCTGGTGTTGGCCTCCTACTCTGTCTGATCTCTCTTTGTCATTCTATGGCTGCTAAAGTCACAGAACTTTCTCTTCTGTAACTGAAAGATGGTGCTGTTCAGCATGGTTCACAGAAGCAACAGCATGCTACCGAAGGGGTCAACGTGTGTGTGTGTTCTTAATCTGGTGATAATTGCTTGATATTTATATCGAGTAGCATGCCTCCCATGATCCTTCCTTCTTCCTAAGAACACCTATTACTTCACTTTCCAACTTGCTCACACACCCTTTCCTTTGGGAATAGAGGAATAATTGCTTTACATAGTTTGTCTTTTGCTCCTCTTTTCTTACCAGCTCGGTGGTGGGAAACAGCAGCCTGAGAAAAAATACTTTTGAGTGGGAAAAGATCATGATATAACCACTGAAACTAGATTGTTGCGGTGAGACTTGATTTGCATGTGGAACATTTGAAAACGTAGAGTGGTGTGAACCGTGTTGGAGGTGCACAGTGTGTGGGGTCGGGCCCGCTCATTGGGATATGTTCCCGTTCCACAGCCCCCCCTGGTGCAGACCCACACAGTCACCATCTCTGATGTCTCCAACACAGTCCTCAGTGACATCTCCACCACGGATGTCCCCATCATCCAGACCAAGACGATCACATATGAGTCTGCACAGGTATGGGGCCGGCGCCTGCTCTGCTCACAGCTGCCTGGCTTATTGTATACCCCACTCCTATGTTTATTTATTATTTATGGAGTGGGCAGTTATAGTGGCTGTGGGACAGATGTCTTTGGGAGATAGGCAGGCTATCGACTACAAGCTAAAGAAGGAGCAGGATGAGGACCTAATAAAAGTTTCAGCTGGGGGTTGCCATGTTTTAACCATATTTTGAACAACATCTATATCCTCTGTTCTCAGGTGACCGTTGACGGGTCAGATGGAGAAAAAGATGGTTCCGCCTTGTCCTGCATGCAGACCACTAGTTCAGAAATCACCAGTGGAACCACAGTTGCCACCACAACTCATATCTCAAAAGTGAGAAGCAAGCTATTCCTGTCTGCCTGTCAGCCTTTGTCCAGTTTTTCTTTTGCCCTTCTGACTCCCCCTTTTTATTCAAATTCTTACTTAAGGTAGTGAAAGGAGGGACCTCAGAGACTCGTGTGGAAAAGAGAATTGTCTTTACTGCAGAATCTGAAGCTGACCAGGACCAGGTATAAAAAAACGGATATATTTCAAATGCCATCTTGTTATTTCTCATTTTAGCTGCACATAAAACATAGTAGCAAAGAACATACAATAGGAAAGTAGCCTACATGTCTCAGTACTTGCCAAATCACATCATAATCCTACTGTATGTTCTGAGTTGGTCTGTTGCACAATGTGCTATCAGATCTGCCTTAAGTGAGGGCTTTCTGACATTTAGATACATTTACAATTTGTATTTGTCTCTAGCAGGGAGATGGAGCTTCGACAATGTGAACTTGACACCAGTGAACCTCAATGACACTCCTTTTCGCCATATCTATGGAACAGTTCTCTGAGGCCCTTCCTGTCAGATAACCATCACTATGGACCTAAAACAGACACGAGGAGAAGAACATTCAGGCTGTTAGAGGGAGGACAGCCAAACATTCAGATGTCTGAAAATATCACATTTGAGCAAGTCTCACTGTGCATAGAGTTGTTTAACTGTATGTAAAACAATCCATCCATGTTTTCATGTTGTTATAACCCATTGTGCAAATGTGAATTAGTTGTCAGTTCAGTGACTTTTTTGTTTTTGTTTGGCTTTTAAATGCTTTTTATATTTCATGGTTTTCCATGCATACAATTAATTTAAACATTGTTTGAATACTGCATGGTATGTAGCTGCAGTTATGTTTGCTTTACATTGAATTACTCCTCTCGATAGAAAATTTTGTAGCAAATAGATTATTTTTTTAAGACAACCAATTTTTGTGTACACTTTTGTAATTGAGGAGCTGGCATGCATTTTTACCTCATTGATTTACACAATTGTCTTCACAGAATATTTCCTTTGCTCTCCACTTTGACGTCTTTCTGGACTAGTTGAAGGAACACAAAATGAGTTACCTCTTCCGAAACTGGCCAAGTAAATCTGTTTCCAAGTGTGCTCTACATAGCCTCCACTTTAGTGTAAAGTTTTTTATCAAAAACTTAAATCTATTTTGAGATGTTTTGCTATTTTATAGAAGGAATGCTTTCATAGTGTTTGTACAAAATCAGGGTTTATGTTATTAATATGTATCTACTAAATAGAAGTTCACACATTGAGAATTTCCTTTTTACACAATTGAGTTTTGAAGGCCTTTGTGTTGCATAAATACAATTCCACATTGACATGTTCAATTTGTGAAAAGAGGAAACAATCTCTATTCATTGGAGTTTATTCCAGATAGTCTGTTTGTCTTATTGATTTGCAAAGCTTTTGTGGATATGATTCTTTCGTGCAAGCCATCGTCTGTATACCTCAGGTTTTAAAATATTTTTTTGTGTAAGCGACCTCCGTATGAAGAATGTTCATTTGTGTGCATTTACCATAAGTATACATTTTTGTTCAGCCAAGGGGGTCTGAAATGTGAAGTCAAATGATTTAAGAAAAAAAAAATGTTTGATATATTAATCAAAGGCAGCTGTTTCAATGTACGTACATTTTCTTTATTAGACTGTTTTTGTCCCACTACACAGTCATTTATTAGTAAATGAGGACCATCGTTTTTACTATGTTCCAACATGAGCAAGTCAGGGCTTCCACTTGATGCCACTGCAATGTTAAATTATACTTTTAATATTAACTTAGTTTGCAATGCCTTCCTGCCACATATGTAGGGTAGAACACTCCATTACATGCTGCATCCTCATTTCTAGTAGATCGAATGTATTCAGCCCCATTAGACAATGTAGTGGCACAGATTTTTGTTTACTACAAATGCATTTTTGCCAGTGTAGCAATATGGACTGAAAACCCCTTAAGATAAATCCCTAAATGTTAGAATTAGCAGAAAGTTGTTTTTGAACTTGGAACACGTAGACAGGTCACAATCTTTCTACAAAAACAATAAAACTTGCAAATACAATCTGAATGTTTTGAACGTGCATCTTTATCTGTGACAATATTGTTTAATACCAGATAACATTTAAGAAATTAATTTGAAAGAAATATATTTAATGTCACCTAAATTAAATGTACTTGTTTGATTTTACATACATTTTAGGAAAAAAACTGAATTCATGATGACCACCTCCACTTTTGAAAACTCGTTCAATAGTCCTTGTAATAAACATCGGTCCACATGGTAATTATAATTGAGCAGCGCCAGGGACACAGCAGAGGTAAGAAGTGTCATTATATGAAAGCCAAAATACGACAATACATCTTATGATATGATTGATACCATTTCATATTTGGCCTACAAAATTATTTTTTTCAAATAATTGTTTAACAATGTCTGGTTTTTACATTTGACATCAAATAAAGTGAGAGGTGGGAAACTTTTCAGTAGAAAGCAATAACAAATCCAACACACGCTTTTCCTGATCTGAAAGCTGACCTACTTCTACGTAAGAGAATCATAGAAGCATTTATAACATAGAATAACTGCTCGTTTCATTCCCAGTATGAATCAATCTAAAAAGTGATCCCCTTTGTTAATAAGGACAAAATTCTAGCGGATTGTTTTCACAGGACTCTTGAAACTGGAAGCAGCCTGTAGTTGAAGTTGATACGCCATTGGATGAATCTTAAAACCATAAAGCCTAAAAACAAAAAAGAATCGATTTAAATTGAATTACACACACACACACACACACACACTCAAGAAAAACATAACCGCACAAACCTTGGCACAAACTGATTGGCAGGCCGTTTAGCACGGTACTCTGGATGCACCATGAAAAGCATGTGTGGGAAGCCTGTGCCAAAATACGCCCCATCGGTGTGGTGATGACGAGAGGATTTGGGGGTGTACACATCCATGCACTTTGGACAATACAGCTTCACCATAGCTTCCCCTGGAATGTCTGACAGCCCTGAGGTACAAAGAAAAAGACACCTGGTCAATTAGAAATCAATCTATTATTGTAATATCCGGTAATTTTTTTGTAAAATGTTATATATGCAGTGTCAGGCAAAAGCATAATTACATCTTTAAATATTTTACAAGAAACAATTCCTGTTTAATATTGATATCTGTGAAGATAACTGTAGTAAAAAAGTATAATATAACAGAAGAAATAGAAATTAAATGTTGACTAAATGTCGTGTAAATATCTGAAGTATAAAAGCGTATTAAATGTTCTTAAAATCAGCCAGCAATTTAAAAAATAAAAGCTTTCGTCACCATTAAGCCTTGATTTCTATACTACAATAATTATAAACTAACACATACAATTACTATAAATATAATGATCAATGTCGCAACTTAGCCATTCTCCGAATGTAAGTGAGTCGAAAACAGCATTTCACACTCAGTTAAGCAAATAATGAAAGCAAAGAGGGACCTACTTTAAGACAAATTACTAGAACTGCTTCGGTCAAGATAAAAGTGTTTTGAGGGAACTATCACGCATGCGGATAAAAACACTTTAGGCCAAAGGTGACTTCAAAATTAGAGAGCAAGCTCACTTCTTAGTCTGCCAAACTGGAGATTACCTGCCTCTGAAATTCTACAAGTGCAGACAAGTTTACACTAACAAAATATGTATAATTGTGTATAATAAAATATATAATTCCAGAGGAAATTGCATCAAACTGGCCTAAATTAAATTTAATTGCAGCAACTGAAATAATGACAACTGCACAATCAGAAAAAAACAGATGACAGAGCAAGTACACAAAAACATAGAAATTGACAAGTTAAGGAATAGCAGCGCTAGTCTTCTGGGCCAATCTTCCAAAAGGTAAAATATTGTGTATATACATTGAGTTCTACGTATTATTCCTTGTCTTAAGAATGGAGGAGACCGTGAGAAGTTCTGGGGTTGCTTGGGTCTGAAGAGTTAGAGATCTTCACCAAGTCCATCGAAATCTCTACAAGTATACCTCAATATAGTATACTTTGAGGCACCACATTCTTACGACAGTATCTCTCATCATGTTTCCCCATTTTCAGCACCCTTACACATCTAGAAGTGACCGATCGTGTGCCTTTGCAATACTTGCATACAATTTATAAAATCTTGTTTCAAACATTCCATCAGCAATACAACACAAATTATCTGATCTGCTTAAATGGCTTACCAATAGGAAGCATTGGCTGATTTTCACAATAGACTCTTGGGCAATATCCAAAATCCCCTTGTTGATACTTCTCCAGCTGCATAAAAAAATTCAGTGAGCTGGTTTAAACCGTAGAAAATTGTATATTCAGTGGTATATTTAGCTAAACAAGTTGAGATGAAGACAATGTAAAAAGTCAAGTGGGTTAGCTCACCATCTGTGCAATGCCTCTGTTTGTGAGGATATAGCGTGCATGGATCAGCCCATAGAGCATCTCTGCAGCCTGCTCAATCAAGTCACTCTGGTTTGGGTTGTCCTCAAGTTCCTCATCTGGGACAAACAAATGAGTGAGACGACAACACCACTCAACACAAATAAGCTATGAGGGACAAGTGTGCACAATAAATTTAGCAGATCAAAATTAAATTAATTTTCAAAAAGCTATGTTCCTCAATGAGGAAAACAAGTCACTGTGTATCATACGTTTTATAAGATGACCTCACCTGGTTCCAAGTCTAAGATCATGTCCAGAGCCTGGCGATAGTGAGGAACCTGCTCATTCAGCCCTGTCAGGTTAAACTTGTCCTGTATGTAGTCTTCATCAACCTGTTACAATGGGTTACAATACTAAAGCATACACATAGTCATAGACAACTACCGATGTTAGCCATAACGTAAGTTAAACATAAGTTAAATTACACAGCGCAACTGAGTAAAACAGAGTTGTGTTGAGCAATGAGTTTAGTAATAAAATGCCTTCTACATTCTGGGCAAAATCCCACTGACCTCACAGAAAAACTCATTCCCCCTCAGTCCACAAAACCAGGATATCCAGGAGACCTCTTCGGAGCTACTCATCTTCTTGACAAAAACAAACATTATGGGAAACATTGGTACTAGCTTCGATTGACACGCTTCCATTATCATTGCTTGGCTACATGGTTGCTACGGCGGTAGTTAGAACAGCTAGCAGTAGCACAATGTACGGTGATTATTTCAGTTTGATGGGGGTCATCATCACAAAGCTAATGTCATGTTGGGTAGCAAAGTTATCAACCACATTTCAAAAACGTTTCACAAATGATAAAATTCAAATACGTAGTATACTTTTTTAAATACGACTTGACGTTAGCTAGCTAACTATTAGGCTTAAAAAAACCATAGCTAGCTGATTAGCTATGCAAGCTAGCTACTATCGTGGACCCGTCCTTATTCAGGCTAAACTATTTTTTTCTTACTAAGTAACTTAGATTAGATAAAAAAATATGACTAACTGCCATAAATTAAAAACGCAAATAACGTAACATTAATATAGAGGCATTTTATTTAAGTACTTACCCTTCTATGCAATGTGACTAGGTGGCGGCTACACCTACCTAGCTAACAGTAGGTTTGCTAGCTGTTTAGCTAACGTGAAAATCTTCGTCTGCAGCGCTGACATAACATCCTCTGAACTGCACGCAACCGAGCATACTACTTCCGATTCCTAAATAATTTTGCCGGGGTTCTTTAAAAACTAAAAACTAGTGTTTACGTTTTAAAGATCCAAACAGTTGCATTCAAAACTTGTTAATTTCTCCAAACACACATTATTCATACCTTGCATAGTAACATGTCTAATTTACAATGTAGGTAGGATTGAAGAATCTTTTGGTGCTGTTGTAAAAAGACTGACATGGATGTTTGTTTTGGTTTTGGAATGTTCTCTTAGCTTCCATCCATCCATCCATTATTCGCCACTTATCCGGGGCCGGGTTGCTGTGGCAGCAGGCTCAGCAGGTAATTCCAGCTGTCCCTATCCCTAGCAACGCTTTCTAGATCCTCCTGGAGGAGTCCAAGGCATTCCCAGGCCAGACAAGATATTTAATCTCGCCAGCATGTTTTGGGTCTACCTCAGAGTCTCTTACTGGTAGGGTGTACCCGTAAATCCTCCAATGGGAGGTGCCCAGGATGCATCCTAATCAAGATGCCCGTACCACCTGATCTGGCTCCTTTCGATGAGAGGGAGCAGCGGCTCTATACCGGGCTTTCTACGGATGACCAAGCTCTTTACCCAGTCCCTAAGGCTGAACCTACGGAAGAAACACATTTCAGCTGCTTGAACTCGCAATCTTATTATTTCGGTTACTGCCAAAAGCTCATGACCATAGGTGAGGGTTTGAACGCAAACCGACTGGTAAATCGCAAGTTTTGCCTTTCGGCTCCGCTCCTTCCTCTCCACAACGGTCCGGTATAACCCCCACATTACTGCTGATGCTGTCCCAATCGCCTTTCAATCTCAAGCTCCATTTTTACCTCTCTTATGAACAAGAACCCGAGATACTTGAAGTCCCTTGCTTGGCAGCAACTCAGTCCCCACCTGGAAAGAGCCCTCCACCATTTTCCAGTAGAGAACCATGGCCTCAGACTTGTAGGTGCTTGTAGGAAGCAAACAGCACCATATTGTCCGCAAAAAGCAGAAAAGTGATTCTGAGGTACCCGAACTGGACACATTCCTCCTCCCGACTACTTCTTGAGATTCTGTCCATATAAATCACAAACAGAACTGGTGACAGCCCTGACCGGGTCCTACACCCACAAAGGGAACAGCTTCCGATTTGATTTAATTTAACTGGAGAAAATTGTGAGCCATCCAACATTTAATATCTTCAAGGCATTCGATAACATAATTTAAATAGGTCTGAAAGTTGGGTTTTTGAAGAGCTGAGTGTCATCAGCGTAAAAGTGAAAGGAGATGTTGTGTTTCTGGATTATTTTACATAGAGGCAGCATATAAATGTAGAAGAGGACGGGGGCCAGAATGGGAGGTTGTGGAACTCCACAAAGTAGATGGAGTGGAGGAATTGACTACGGTGACTGAGAAAGATTTGTATATTTGCCTTTAATGCCAAGCCCATGCTCCAGGCGTTTAATAAGAATAGTATGATCTACTTATGAAATATTTAATAACAATTTTGATCTATTGGACTTAATGTAGGCAATTTGTTTGTGTACAAGTCGACCTTGTGTTTAAGACAACCCCTGACTTTGGCCATAAAAATATAGGATTTTTTTTTTTCATGCTTGTATGATTTAGGTCAATTAAAGTCTCTAGAGCGTAATGGATTATGGCAGACACAGCTAATTAAAAACTTCCCATAGCAATGAAGGGTGTCTAATTTTGTGAACTTCATTTGACAAGGAGAGACCTAGCCCTAAAAAATTTTATGTTGGCCCACTGATCAATCTTGTCTATAGGTTGACCCCCCAACGTTGAAGTTTTTATTTTGATGAAAATTCCTATACATGTGCAAATACGGTGATACAAATGTACCCTTGTTCCGAACAATGATTTCAGTTTTCACTGTAGGTTATAATGCAGGTCTTTTTCATTGCTTTTGTAAAACTGGTTATTGATTTCCCATTGTAATAAGAGTATTAAAATGTTAGTATTATATATTGCACCTACAATGATATTGACAGGCTATGCAGGGTTCACAATAAAGGTCACAGATGAGAAGGGGAATGTTGTGAATTGGTGAAAGGTGTGGCCATATCCCCTCTGAGAGTTGGCTGTGGGCCTTCCTTGAGAGGTAGTGTGAATTGTGGAGGGATGGAGAACAAGGTTTTGTAATTTAAGAAGTCTGTTGATGAAGATGTTTTTTTTACACTTGTATACTGTATCTAAATGGGTATTGTACCTGAAAAGTCACACTATTGTTATGTTGTGTGTGGGTGATACAAAACTGATGGTTCTATGGTATCTTGTCATACATTTGTGACTTTAACCAATTAAGTTAAAACATTTCTTTGAAGATACATATGCAAAAGTAAGGTTTTGAACACACAACATTCTGTGTTGAATTTT